>JAHBCN010023701.1:0-12357 GCA_019359885.1 Listronotus oregonensis | reverse complement strand
AATAAAACGAACAAAGAAACAGGCTTTCAGCAGGTACTGGGAAAAAGGACCCCTCCATTCAAAAAATTTAATTAGAAAAAAACTGTTATGACTTTGACATAACAAGGGGTTTTTTAAAAAACATAAAAAAAAAAATTCAGTTTTCCCTATTATTTGTATATGTAGTTATGTTAAATTTTTTTATTCAAAATAAGTTTAAAAAACCAAATTTAGGATATCAAAAAAAAGCATGTATTAGCAAATTTTTGGGGATTTTTTTTTTCCTTTTCCCCAGTTTTTTTTTAAAATTTTTATTAAATTTTTTTAGTGAATTTTTGCATCATAATCTTTTTGACTTTTTTTTTTTTAAAGGGGCAACACTGCATGGGGGAAAAAAAAAAAAAATTTCAAAAGATTTTTTTTGGATATGGATAATCCGTCAGTTTCCCGGGTGTTAAAATCCTTATTGGGGAATCTACGGCTTTTAAATTTGGGGAGTTCCCCGAGATGCCCCCTTGTAATGTTACCCCGCTATTTTTTGATGGCCTTTCCCCGTTGAGAAAAATTAAGCTGCCCCCCCCCCTTACGTATTTTATGCTTTAATGGGGACCTACCGATTGGGGACCGGCCCCGGAAATTTTTCTCCGTTTGGAAAAGCCGCAAAAACAAATTCCCCAAAACCTTTTAAATAATTAAAAAGAAAATTTCATTTTCCCCGAAGGCCGGGCCCCCTAAAAAAAAAAATTAAATTTTAAAATTTTTGTTTAAAAACCTTAAAAAAACCCCATATTTTTACCTTTTTTTTGATAAATAAGTAACTGTCGCTTTAAAATTGTTAATTTATTTGTGTTAAATTTTCCCCATTTTCAAATTTTTTTTATTTGGGGGACTTAAAAGAAAAAACGAAAAACAAAAAAAGGTTTTTTTTTGTAAATCTATTTTAGTCAAAATTTGGGATCTTTAAAAAATATCGATATTTTTTTCAGTATAAAAGGGTAACTTTTAAAACCGGGTTGGTTAAAAAAACCTAAATTTTAAAAAAGTTTTTTAATTTTCCCAACCGGGGTTTAACTTCTGGTTATCCTTTACTGTAAGAAAAATATCAAAAAAATTTTCTAATTTTTTTCAGGGTTTTTTTCACCCAAATAATTTTTTTAAAAAGTAACAAGGTTAGACTCTAAAACTTAATTTTTTTTATTCGGGGTTGTTAAAAAACCATTTTTGGTAAAAATCCGAAAAATTTTAGACTTTTTCAGGTTTTTTTCACCAAATATGTTTTTTCAAGTAATACTGTAGTCCCAACCCCCTAAAATTTTGGGTTTTTTTCTTTAAAAATTTGGGCTTTTGGGGGGAAAATCCGTAAAATTAGATTTTCATGGATTTTTCCCCAAAAATTTTTACAAAAAAAGGTTTTTTAAAATTCATGCCCTTTTTTCTATATTTTCCGGTTTTAAAAAGAAAGAGGACTTTTTTTTTTTTTTTAAACCAAAAAATTTTCATGGGGTTTTTACCAAAATTTTTTTCAAGAAAAAAAGACTCAAAAGTTCGGGTTTTTTTTTTTTTTTGTCCGAAAAAAAACATTTGGGGGTACCCCTAAAAAATTTGACTTTTTTAGGGGTTTTTCACCAAATGTTTTTTAAAGAAAAAATTTTAGTTCAACTCAAAAAAAATTTTTTTGGGTTTTTTTTTATATTTTTTTAACGGATTTTAAAAAAAGAAAGGGGCCCTTTCCTTTTTTTTTGTACCTAAAGATTTTCATAGGGTTTTTTCCCCAAATTTAATTTTTTTCAAGAAAAGGGAAACCCCATAAAACGTTCAGGTTTTTTTTTATTCGGTAAAAAACCTTTTTGGTTTGGGAAAACCCAAAAAATTTAAAACTGGATTTTAAAGGCCCCTTTTTTTTTGTTGTCCCCAAAATTTTTCAAAAAGGGTTTTCCCCAAAGATTTTTAAAAGTAAAAAAGGGTTTGACTAAAAAACGTACAGGCTTTTTTCCCCTGGGTTGAAAAAAAAAACTTTTGGGGGGGAAAACCCTTTTTAAATTTTTACGAACTTAAGACCGAAATAATATTTTGTTGATTAATTGAATGGTTTGAAGGGTAATCGGTTTTAGCACAAGGCAAAAAAAAAAAAACTAAGGAGTTAATGTCGCTAGAACGGGGCCTACTAGGGAAAAATTTTGCCTGTATAAAAAAATATTTTTTTTTTTCTAATCAGTCAAGTGGTGAAAAACCAAACCCCATAAAACGGAACCCTCCCCCAAAAGCCCCAGTAAACCCCCAATCTTCTCAAAACAAGGGGCCCCGGAACCAACAATAAAAAAGAAAGGGGTTCTCAAATTTTTTTAATTTCCCCGGGGACTCCGACAGAAAAAAACTTCAAAAACCACCGTCCCCTTTTTTGGCCCCGGCTTAAAATTTGAATTTTTTTATGGTCTTTAAAACGTTGGGTGTGGACTTTGAAAAGGTTCCCCTTCCCGGGGTTTTTTTTTGGAATTTGGGGGTTTGCAGAAAAGGGGAATGTAGAGTCTACATTGTTCAATTTAAAAGGCCCTGCCGACTACGATTCCCAAACCCCTCAACAGATCCGGGAGAGGGCCCAAATTTTGGTTTCCCCTGCAAGAGTTGATTACATTTAAAAAGGGTTACCCATCAGAAACGTTTGGTTTTTTTACGTGACAATTGTATGCTCCCCCTGTTTTTTTTTGGCCTTAAACATTTTGAATCCTTTTACTGTAATTTTGAAAAAGGAGACTCAAACGCCCCCAATTGTTTGGCTGGAAAAAAAAGGTTATCGAAATATTCAAACGGGGTATGTTTTGGCAGTTATACAGCTTGGGGGGCGATATAAATTTTTTCCAAACGCCGTATGGTGGAAACTTTTGGTAAAAATCCCCCTTTGGACGATGTCGTGCAACTGGATGGTTTAATTCATCCGTCCAAAAATTTTCCCCTCCTAACGATTGGGAGACAAAAGGAAATGACTAGGGGGGAAATTTTTAAATGTTGAGAAATGTTAAGTAAATCTGTTAATTTAGTAATTTTGTCTTTAAATTTTTTTAAAAAAACCACCTTTTTTTTAATGTTTTTAGGGAAGGTTTGGGGGCAGTTTTTTTGCTTTTAAAAATTGAATTTAAAAAGTGTTCATGGGGTTTAGAAAACAAAAATTTTTGGATTACATTTTTTTTTTTACCCCCAATGTTTTTTTTTAAAGTTAAATTTTTGAGTTCTAAAAATTTTGATTAAACTCTAAAATTTTAAAAGGGTTTGTTTGTAGTTTTTAAAAAAAAAATTTTGGGGGAAAATTTTACTTTTGGGGTAAAAACCCAAAAATAATTATTACGAGTAACCTTTTTTAAACCCCCAAATTTAAAAAAATTTTTTTTTTTGGCCCAGCCCCCCCTTTAAAAAAATTTTTTTTTTTAATTCCCCTGGAAAAACACCGCGCATTTTTTTTACCATAGAACGAGTAAATTTTTTGGGTTAAATTTAATGGAGGAAATCCATTATGTTGGTTCTTTATTCATGGCAATTCTCCCCGTAAAGCTGGTTGGTTTTCCAAAAAAATAACCCCGGGGCATGAATTATTTTGGGGAGGCACGGGGGGTTTTTTAAAATTTTTTGGGGGTTCCCCAAATTTGGCCTTTTAAACGTCACAGAAAAAAGGGGACATTGTTCGGGGAAAAAGCGTGCAAAATTTTTTTTAAAATTTGGCCCCCCAAAACGTAAAATTTTAAAAAAAAATTCCCCAAAATATTTTCGCCACATTTTCACTCCCCCGTGTAAAAAATTTAGTTTAATGTCGACGGCATTATGGGGGCCGGTTACGAAACATTTTTTATTTTTCAAAATGAACCAGGGCGTCATTTTGCATTTTCCCCTCCCCCGGGTCGATATTATTTTTTGGAAAAAAGCCAAGAACCATCGTCGATTTTTTTCCCCGGCCGGGGAAAAAAACCCAAAGGGGGAAAAATGTTTGTTCCCCTATCGTTCTCCTGAAAAAGACTTTAAAGACCTTTTGGGAAGAATTAAATTACCACCGGGTCCCCAAATTTTTGGCAAACCCGGGGAAAAGGGGCCCAAAACCCTTTTGCGGGGAAATGTTGTGGATGTATTACAATTAACTGCGCCATTTGGCAAACCCAACCACCCGTTCGTACAGGTACGGACGCGTCCATGTAGGGGTAAACCGTCTTGGCCAAGTTTTAAAAAAATGAAACTCGCCCCCGCCAAAAATTTCCCCGGCACAATTGGTTGACGGATCGGTTTTTCCCCTAGATGGGGCCCTTTTAAAACAATGAATTTTTTTCCACTTTACCCGTCATGAAATGCGGTAACGTTACGCAATGCTAGCGAATCGAATTTTTTTTTCCCGGGGGGGTTTTTTAAAAAATTCCCCACCAAAGACTATGAATATTTTTCAAATAAAAAAAAGAAAAAGTACCAACAGAAGTAGCCAATCCATAAGCCATTGAAAGACATGTTTTTAAATTATTTTGTTTTGGCTGGGTCCCCTTTTTTTTCCCCTGGTTATTTTAAAAAGGGGTTTTTGTATGACCGTTAATCCGGGAAAAAATTTTAAATTTAAACCCCTTTAAAATTTCCCCTCAAAAGGTCTCATATTTTTTAAAAAGGGGAAGCGTTTTTTTTTCCCCCGATTCGTGATTTTTGGGTTTATCCCCGGGGGCTATGCCTGTGTAAAGGGTGTTTTAGCAGCAAGTTGGGAAGATGGGGAAAACCGGTAACCCTCGGGGAGGGGCATTGTGGCATTGTTACGTGCCGAGAGATATTCGGTCAACTTTTTTTGGAATGTTTCTTTATACAAACAAATCTGGTCCGATTCGGACGTGTTGATAAAACATGTTTGTAAAAAGGGGCGTTTCGATATCGATTTAAAAAAAGGTTCCTTTTTCCCCCTTTGGGGTGAAAAAGCCCGGGAAAAAACCCCTCTTAAAAATTTTTTAAAAAAGGCCCATATAATCACCCGATCCCAAAGGGTAAACACAAAATTTTTCCGGTTTTTAAAAACCCCCGTAGATGGTTGGTTAACGACGAAACCGAGTAGGGGCGAACCCCCCTTTTAACTGGGGTTTTTGGGGGGTTTTGGGAATTTTCCCTTTTGTAGTGGACGTGTTAAAAATTTTTTTTTACCAAAAGGGGAAAAAAGGTTTTTTTGCGGGGAAAAAAAAAACTTTTTTAAATTTTTTTGGGGGGGCCATCCCTAAAAGCCCATAAATTCCCTTTTGGGAATTTCGGCCCCCAAAACCAAGGGGAACTTTTTTTTTGGGACTTTTTCGGAAAAAAAATTGGGGAAATAAAAACCAAAAACCCCGGGAAAAATTTTAAAACCCCAAAGTTGCCCTTTTTTTAAAATTTTTTCGTTTGGTTTTTGGCCCCCGAAAAAAAAGGGGGCCCCGGGAAAAAAAGTAACCAAATTTGGGGCGTTTGGGGGGGGGAAAAAAAAAAGAAACGATTTTTTTCCCGGGGCTAGTTTATTTAATATTGGTCAGTTTAATTTGGTATTTTTTTCGTGCATCGATCAGGGCCCGTCGTAGTTTTTTCCCTTTTGGATATTTCTTCGTCGTTGACCAGTTGTGGAAGGTGCCGGGGGCCCCCGAAAAAATTTTGGGGTTTTTTTCCCGATTGAAAAAAACCATTCTCAAAAAACCCCTTTTTTCCCCCCCAAGGTTTACAACGATAGTATTCGGCTATCCAAAACACTCTGTCCAAAAAAATTGATTTCGCTTTTTTCCCCGGATGTGCCCTTTTTCAAATTTTTAAATTAAAAAAGTGTCAATTAGGAGTTTGATGCATCGCATAACGATATCGATAGAGAGCGGTTTATCGGGGGGGTTTAAAAAACCCAAATTTTTTTTTTTTTTTTTTTTGGCAATTCAAAAATTTTGGCCCTTCGTCGTAAAAGGGGGACAGCAATGGTTTTGGGGTTTTTATATCCCCTCTAGAGTTCCCGCCAATTTTTTTGCCCGGGGAACCTACCGTAAAGATAATCGTTGCCAAAAAAAATGGCAAATATTAGAACAAAAGGGGGCACGCTCTTGCATTGGTATTTCGTAAAATGGCTCCTCGTAAATGATTTGCCCTTTTTTCCTGGAATTTCTCTTTTCCCCCCTTTTTGTTGGGGTCCAAACATTAAACATTGTCATCGGCAAAAGACTCGTGTTAATGTTTGGGGCCTTGAACAATTATATCCCCCTTGCTTTTTCTTACCCCGGGGCCCTTTTTTTGAAAATCAAAAAGAATGGGGAAAGCTCGGGGAACGCCGCCCATAAAAAAATTCGATTTTCCGAAAAGCCAGAGCAGAAACCATAAATTTTCCGGGGTTTCAACTGTTCCCGTTTTGTGGGGGGCCCAAATTGTTTTTTTTGGGGGAAAAGCCCTTCCTGAGTTTGTGCCGGAAAAAGGATCGACAGGAGGGTACGCTTTTGGAATCTTTTAAAGGTTTTTTTGGAAAATTAAATTTTTACAATCCCCCGTTTTTGGGATCTTGACATCCCCGAACACCGACACGATAAAAAATTTTTAATACCCATCTTGTATTAAGATGGCTGATGAATCTTTCTAAGGGGTTCCCCCTTTTCGACCTTTTAAAACCCCGCAATTTGCCTTCAATTCCCTTTTCCTTTAATTTTAAGTACCATTTCTAAAGTATTCCTCGTCAAAAACATATTCTTTTTTAGAACACCTACGAAGGCCCATACAACCGATTTTATAACCTGGAAGGTGTTCAGGGCCTTAACCCCTTTTAATTCCATTAAACCGGTAGCGGTGAATATCGACGTTGACTATGTTTGTCACTGTTCACGGGTTCATCGAACAAACGGGGGGGCGACCCAATGCCATGGTAACGCAGCTTGAAATTGGAAAAACAAAAGAAAACGTACTCGAGGTTTTTGGGGGACGCATCAAAGAGGAGCAACAGATTACGAACATCCCTGAAAAATATGAAAAAAATTTTTAATTTTTTTAATCAAATTGCGAAAAAAAGGGGAAAAGGGAAGAGCTCGACAACGAATAAAAAAAACAAAGATCGAAAAACCAAAAAAACCATCTTGCTTTTCTGAAAACGAGGTGGCGCTAAAGGGGGTCTCTCGAACCCAAAGGGGAATTCTGGAGGAACTGAAATTCCCCCAAAAAAAAAGACATCGTTTTTGGACCGAATAAAAACCCCAAATTTTTTTTAAAAAAAACCGATATAGAAAAAATTTAAAACCAAAAAAACGACAAAAAAATTTAATAAACTAGTAAACCAATTTTTTTAAAGGACCGAAATACGAAATTTGCAAGAAATAAAGTGGGAAAAAGGGTTTGGGGTTGGGTTAAAAAAAATGACCTCAAAAACCTTAAAACGCAAAATAAAAATTGGCCAAAAACCCCAAAAGGCCGAGGGGAACGGTGTCTAAAAACTCACGATTAAAAAACTCTTATCGGGAAAATTAAGGGGTTTGGAAAAAAAAAAGGGAGGAAAAATTTGGGGGTTCGCAACTGGGGAAAATTTTGGGAACGGGGGTTTCAAAAAAATACGGTACGCATTACCAATATACCGTAGACGATTTAAAAAACCTTTTATTAAGGGGTTTCGAAAAAAGGGGAAATAACCCCTGGAACCAAAAAACCGAAAAAAAAAACTGGCAGACATTCCGGCGCTTAAAATCGTTTTGGGGAAAAAAGACGGGGGAAATACGAAAAATTAAAAAACCCCCTTTCGCATTCTTAGAGGAAAATTAAACACGATCGAGGATAAAAATAACCAAAATAATTAGACAACGAACGATGGGGAAAGGGGGAAAAATTCCATCGTAATTTGATAACTATGGTCAAAATGTGAAAAAGGTTTTTAAAAAATTTAAAAAATTAAAAATAATGGGGGGCGTTTTTTAAAATTTTAAAATGTTGAATCGGGGCTTGAAAAAACCATCCAAAACTAACCAGATCACCTTGAAAAAAATATTTTAAATTTTACTTAGTTTAAATTTTTGGGAGGTAATAAATACACAATATTACAAATACGGAAATTTCTTTTATTTTCTAAATATCCCCAGAATAAAGTTACATTTTTTCCCCACTTTTTTTTGACATTTAAAAAATTTTCCCCTTGCCTTCACCAAAAATAAATGTGAATATTGTTCCCAAACATTGAAACGTGTTTATGGTGGGGGGTTAAATTCTGGCGGAAAATTTTTTTTTAGCCAAACCTTTATGTTTCCCCTTTAATTTCCCGGTTTTTCGTAACTTCCCTAAAACTTATAATTTCTGCCCTTTTTTAATTCAAAAAATGATCCTTTGGGAAGGATCGTTTTTTAATTTTCCCCATTTTGGGGGTTAACATCTTTTAATCCCGGTCTTTCGACACCCCAATTGCTAATAGGTCCGTAGTAGTAAATAAAATCCTTTAATATGGCACAGTCTAAACCCCCGAATATAGCGTTGACGGGTTAGTTGAAAGGCAAGTTCTGGCGGAGCCCCCCCTCGGCAACCCCAAATTTACCCAACAAAAATTTTTGTTTAAAGTGAAAAACTAAAAAGCGTGTATCGGCTCCCTGACCCAATTTAAATATACGGTACCGAGTTTGAGGAAAACCATAGTTTGGCTTTGCAAATTTTGAAGAAGTGTCGCTGAACATGAGTCTGGGCCCATCGGGCCTTCCTTTTCATTTGTTTTTTCGTTAAACGCCAAATTTTCGCCCCCGCTGTTAGGTTAAATTTTCCGCAAACGGATTAAGATTGATTCAAATCCCGGCGGTTTGGCCAAAGAACCAAAGAGATTACAATTGTCCCCGTTTTAAACACGTTTCGTAGCAAGTTGAAAAAACGTTTTTCCACTGTCGCTGTTGCCGTACAATAGGGTTATTTTCCCCTGGCCGGGAATCTCGTGACCCGAGGTAGTTCAGTAAAAAGTCCAAAATTTAGAATTTTTAAAACAATAGGGATATAGGGAAAATGGCAGCCAAGCGATAGACTTGAGATATCTTCAAGTCCCGCCAGGGCGGCGTTGTTGTCCCAAACCCCCAAAAAGTGCAGGCCCACGCCCCGGGAAATGGGAAACCGGGGGACTGGAACAAGGGACTGGAACCGGGGGACTGGAACTTTGGGCCCTTTTCGATCAGACCAGGACTTGTCTCCTTTGGGGAAAAAAAACTTGATAAATGTATTCGTCAAGTCTTGTGACTGCTAATCCCAAAAAGGGTTTTCTTTCAGGGGGTGTAAAATAGAAATGCGAGCCCTCTCAATGCTAGAACGGATCCTCTGTCCCAAAACGTATCGTCGTTTGATGAATTTCGAATAGAACAGCAATTTTGAACTAGAAAGATCAACGTTTTATGATCGAGACCGGCGACCGAAATTAAATTTCCTTCGGCGTGGATAAATTTTAAAAATGTATAACCCTCATTTCGATAATTGTTTTTTCTTTCTGCTGGTCAGCTGTAAAGTTTTTTGGGTAGCTTTCAAATAAAAGGGAACGAAACAATATCGTCCGATTCCCCTTTTTATCTCTTCATCGTCTTTCGTCATCGTATGCCGGATGGCCCTTTGGGGTAACAAAAGGAAAAAACTGCACCGTTCCGATCTTTTTTTTTGCCGCCAAAATTTCTAACTTTTTTTTTTCGTTTTTATGAAAATTCACAAAAAAAAAATTCTTGGGCCCCCTCGTTGTTTTTCCCCCCTTTCGTTTTTTGCCAAAAAAATAAACAAAGTTCACAAAAAGTCTGGCCGTATTTGCCGCCATGCTCAATATAACATTGAATTTTAAAAATTAACGGGTTATCCAGCGTTTTTGGGATTGATCGTGGCTTAATTTCTTGCAATTAGCGAAATCCTAAAAGGGAATTTTTGATGGAATGTTTAAAGTTCGTAGGCAGATGTTTCCTATCCGGCCTCATATTCGAAAATTTGGTTTTTATTGGTATCGATAATGCCAACTTTGTTCAATAAGGAATGATTAGCGGCAGGGTTGTATAGAACCCGGGGGTATTAGTTTTGTACAATTGTTTACAAAGGAATCATGGATGACAAAACCCGCCGTTTTCCAATTTTTGGGAAAGTTTAAATAAACGCGCCCAAGGATCTTTCTCAAAATCCGTACCCAAACAAGGTTGGTTTCGTTAAAAAATGTCCAACATTACATTTTTAAGTTTCATCAAAACCAATTTTTTCCATCCCAAAAAAATTTTTTCGATGGCGCTCTTATACCTCGCATCGTTAAAATTACTCGACTTTTTTCGATGATTCAATTTTGAGCTAGTACCCGATTCAAATTAAAATTACTGCATACGTAAACACCATTGTTAAAATGGCTTTTTTATTTGAGAACACCAAAAATATTTATTCCCCTTCCCAAATAGTTTGAAAAGACGGAAATTTTTCTTTAAAAATTAAAACCGGGAACTTTGACCCCTTACGGGGTTTTTTTGACCCCAAACCCTTTTGACGGGGCCCACCACCTTCGAAAAGTTCCTTTAAATTATTAGGTTCTATTTAGGTCGGTTTTTGAATTTGAAACCATTTATTTTTTTCCTGTGAATGGTTCAGGTACATAACGCTCATGACTCGTTGTTAATCAACGGATCGGCAAATGACCCAATTTTTTTTCAAAAACAAACAATACCACCAAGTGAAAAACGCAACTGACAGTTTTGGGAACCGGGTCGGTTTGTTTTTAAAAATTTTTGATGAAATGAGCTTGCTGGATGTTCCGGGTTTCCGTCGGGCGAATAGTTTATAATTGCATTGGTATTGTTGTTCAATTCTATTTCCTTCGTTTCAATTGGTAAACACTATAAATTTTTACCCACAAAAAATTTGAATTATTTGAAAAATTTTGGGGTAAAAACTGGTGTAATCCAAACTTAGCGGGTACTGAAATTTATTATTTCGATAAAATGGCGCCAATAATGATCGGGATTTTAAAACAGTCCCAAACAAAACGGGTTTTTAAACTTTTTACGCGTTTGATCGATGATTTTTTGTATCTTTCATCCATTTTGCCATCAACTTCATCAAACGGACTTTATCGACCAAATTTGCTTTTTTTTTTGCCTTTTTATTCTTTACCATTTTTTCCTTTTTGGGTTAAACAAGTTCATTGCCAAATCCAAAAGACCCCTTTGATCCTCATTTATTTTTTCTTCTGTTGTTCTTTTTCTTCTTCTTCTTTTTTTAGTGATGTTAAAGGGGGCCCTGTCATCATTATTGGTCAAACTTTTCCCTCTTGTCCGAACTTACGTTTTTTAATTTCCGGGGTCTTTTTTTTTGCCTCTATTTTATAAAGTACCGGTGATTTGGCTTTCTTCTTTTTCTACTTCACCCACTCGTCATTGCTTGTTGTCGGCACATCATCATAATCCTTGCTCGGCCGCCGTTTTATCGTGAAATTTTTCGTTCTTTGTCACAAATTTGTTCAACGTTTCGTCCGTAATGCTATCGCTAATATTTTTGTCTTCAAAAATCTTTTTAAAAAGGGAAATTTTCCCGATCCAAAAACTCCCCGGGCTAAACTGGTCTCCGTTCATGTTGTTGTGTTTCGAGCTTCCCCAACCGTTTCAATACGATCAGTCCCCTTTTCACCACTCTTATATCCCCCAACCCTAGGGAATGCATTTAAATCCCCATCGATTTTTAAACGCCTAGGGAAATTCAAGAGTTAGTTGTCCCAGGGTTCATATAATGATTCGGTAAATTTTAAATTATCACGCGTGGGAAACCCAATTTTCCCGAACATGAGCCGTTTCGGGGTGAAAAAATTAACCACGTTAATGGGAATTGGACTTTTTTCGAAAGGTTTTAAATTTTCTTCCAACGTTTAAAACTACGTCGATCCCGCCGAAATGACGGGTTTTTATTTATTATCAAACAAATTTGTGCCTTCTGGCAATGACACGTAAATCGGCAAAAAATTTTTGATAGACTTGACAACGGGTATTACAGAATCATCACGCCCAAAGTATTTATTATCGCTTTTCTTGCCCACCCGGTTTTATCGTCTTCATTCGTTATCGAGGGTGATGAATTTCTTACACCAGTAAGCGCCATCAAATCTTTTTTATCTCTGGCCGGATCGTCGGAATCTTTTATATTTTAAGGGGCCCTTGCCATTTCGGAGTAAACCTTCAGTTCGAGATCGACGCCTTTTTTTTAGCCGGGGAAACCCGGGGCAAAAATGCATAAAACCCAAAAACTAACGTGACCAACATTATGCGATTCTCTTTTGATTTGCGATATTTTTTCAATGCATACGAAGCCGTCTGCCCATTGGCGCGTGACCATTTTCAGTCAGATATTTTTCCCCGCCTTTTTGGGGGTAAACAAAGGGAAAATTCCAATCGGTTAAAACTTTACCTCGTTTAGTGCTACCGAACCCGGATA
>JAHBCN010023700.1:0-12396 GCA_019359885.1 Listronotus oregonensis | reverse complement strand
TAACTGATTTTCAAAGTGGGCGTTAGACGAAATAAGTTTGGGAACCTCTGTTTTAGATGATTTCCACAGTGTTTGTGTATTTCGGGATTTTTAAAAAAGAAATAAGGTTTATAGGTACTTTTATTTCATTTAATAATTTAGTACACTCTTTAAAGGATCAAATTATTGATTACTGGGCAGACCAGGCAAATTTTAATATGTACAGGTCCCTTAATTGAATGAAGGGAAGTAAATTTTGGTAGGGTTTTTTGGCGCGCGATTACATACCAAAAAATTTCGGAATTTTTTTTTTCGAGATACTATAAAAATTGAAAATCATACTAACCTTATTTACATATTCTTTTTTTTGAAAATTCGATTTTTTAATTGGCAAAATTTTTTAAAACACCTTTTAAAACCCTTTTTTTTATGTTTATTTTACCCCTTTTTTTACACTTTTTTTTTTAAACAAATATGGTTGCTGCTTTTAACTTAAAATTTCCCAATTTAATGGAAAAAAGATGTAAAATAAAAAAAAATACAAGGTTTTAAAACGTGTTTAGAAAATATCGTGAGCCACTTTAGTGCAAAAATCAAGAATTGTGTACAAAAAGAAGGGAGAATATAGTGAAAATAAGGTTAGTTTAATTTTCAACTTTGATGATGAAGATCTCGGAAACGAAACGTTGCCGAAAAGATATTTTTTTAGATTTGTAATCAGCGCCCCAAAAAACCCCTGTATACCACTACCGCGTTGTCTAAAAGGTGCTGTGAAATGCAACATCTGCATGTTTCAGTGCTTGGACAACGTTGACGGAACAACTGGGAAGAATTGGGTTAACCACCGGAAAACCCGGCACTCACGGTACTTTGGTACTTAGGTTTATATATGTATATACATATAATCCGTAGGATATAATATACATATATAATAATCCTTCGTGAGCTGTCAAAAAGATAAAAAAAAAATGATGAAAGGAGCAAATAACACCTGATCTTTCTATGGGGTCACTTAAAAAGTGTCATTTTATAAAAGTGTAAAATTTGAGAATCTAAACTAGCTACAAGACGCTGTTTCGTTTGGATGTAATAAAAGTTCGCGATATCAACTTAGCAACGTCAGAAATGAATTTTATGATCGGTTGGGATATTGTTTAGCTGTTAAAGGAAGGAATTCTCTATTATTTTTAAAAAAGTTATTGTATTTTATTTCCTTTTATTTTTCCAATCCTAGTAAAATATTAAGAGTTCAGTTCACTCTTTTTTTCGGATCTATTTTCGATTTTCTGAGTTAAACATTTACAATTATTTATTGCGATGGCTTTGGACTCGAAATTACTGACAATACGTTTAATGGTTGAAATGAACCAGATAGGCTTGATGGAAAAAAAAATTTAAAATATTTCAGATACTGCTATTCACTGGCGGCTCGTGAGTTACAAATATAGAGGTTCTGCACAGCAGCAAACGATTAGTAATATACATTTAACAAACCAGAATTAAAAATAACATAAATATAAACTTACACAGATTTGAGAAGCAAGTGAAAAACAGTTTATACAAGTAAATGTCACAAAGAATGTCTCCGAAGACTAAAGGCTTATTTTTTATAAATTAAGTTGATTCTTCTGTCCTTTTTGGAAGAAAACTTGTCTGTAACCTTCTCATTGAAATTTGAAATTTCACGAATCATTTCCTTTTCAATTGATAGCATTGATAGAGCCACTAGACGATCCTGAGTCATAGAATTACGTAAAAAATAAAGTAGAAAATGATCTTTCAGCCTCTGCAGTCGTCATTGGAATTGTTATAAGAATTTCTAATATTCTTTTGGTTTCTTGAAATGCCCCTGATAAATTATTTTCTATTAAAAATTTTAAAAACGGTACTGCTCCTTTTATAGATCTACAGTCTGCTCTGGAATAAATTACTGATAATTCAGTTTTTAAACGTTCTTTATCTATGTCTGGATAAGCAGAACATGTTAAATTTAAAATTTCCTCGGGAAAATTATCCAAAATTTATTAGAATAAAATAAAGTAGCCGCAGATAAATGATTTTTAAATGCAAGTCGATCTTTCGCACAGTTCAAAATTACATCATGAATTTCTATAGCGGCAATACGATGATCCAATTTACTGTCATTTCTACGAATTTTAGATAAGGGCTCGGTGGATAATGAAGAAGCTTGGCTAACGACTTCAGGTACTGAGTTTCTTAGTGACATCACATTCTGCTCAAAAGTCTCAATTTTTTTGTTTATTTTACAGGGTCTGTTTGTATTTTTTGGTACCCCCCCCTCCCCGTTAAAAAAGAACATCTACATGAGGCATGACACGATGGAAAAAAGTTAGCAAAAAAACAATTTATGCTTAATATCATTCTCGATAGATGAGCGCACTACAAACAGTTTGATTAGTAAAGAGTCTTCTATATTCTCCATACATTCTATTAAAGATTCCCATGTTCAAAAACAATATTAACAGTGCGGATGTTAAATTCCACCGAGTTGGCGCACCATGGGAGAATTCTTCTGAACTAGTTATTTGGTCAGTACATCTACACGTTGTGGCGAATTTCTAAAAAATGCTGGTATTTCTTGCAAATTACCAAAAAAAAGTCTTACTTGTAGATTTTTGTGAAGCAGCTTTGGACATTATTAAATTCAATTGATGCGCATAGCAGTGCAAAAATGGGCATATGGAAATTTCTCTCTAATCCTTGCCTGGACTCAGTATGCCTTCCACTCATTACGGCTGCGCCATCGTAGCTTTGAGCAATTAGTTTATTGGTTGATTTTTGTGTCTGGTAATATTACATTCAAAACTTGTAAAATATCTTGCGTGAGGGACTCTGCATTAACACCAATAGGGTTTAGATAGGTCCAGAAACGTTCTATAGGTTCGCCATTTCGTGAATACCTAAGTATTACTACTAACTGCGTCTTTGTACCTAGTTGTTTCGTCTACAATTATTGCCAGATTTGGAGATTGACGAATTTCTTCCAAAATTCCTTCTCCTGGCATACTTCTAAAATACAGTCCAAAATGTCATTTTGAATTTCTTTTGAAATCCCTTTAAACACTGTCGACTTTTCTAAATGTTCCTCCAAAGTTTTGTCAAGCTCTGCACTAAAGTTAATAAGGCCACGAAAAATTCCTGGATTTTCTGAGACACTCGTCTCGTCATGTCCTCGAATGCCAATTCAAATATTTCACAAAATTTAACGCAATCAATAATTTTAGACAAAACATACCGATTTTTGTCACCTCTTCGTTAAATTTTTGAATATTTACCCATGAGCAGAATCTAGTTGTTTCCTTATATTTACGGTGCCTAATAAAGCAAATTCCATTACATTATGTAAATGGTGTCGGCACGTTTCATGTTTCTTTATTTTTTGACTCAAATGTGATTTAAATCTGTCACTCCAATTTGGGTCCACGATTTATCTCCGCCAAAAAGTATACAAGGAAAACAGAAAAGAGCATTTTTTTTATTGCATCCACAAATCCAATCGTTTCTTGAAGTCACTTCACGATTAAATTGTCTTTTGTACTGTTTACCACGACTTGAGCCTTCTTTTTCGATGGAAATATCTGGTAAAGGACGTCCACCTTGCTTTAATTTAATTTTTTCTTCGTAGGTGTACTTTATAAACGTTTTAACATTTAATAAATTATCGATAATATCCATCTCTAATATGAATATTAATCAAGGAAAAAACAAATATAACGCTTAAACAGTACGCGAAAATTTTAGATTTTTTATACAGAAAACGCGGTACCGATAACTGCTCGAACAACTCGTCAAAACCTAATCACTATCCTCAGCACGTAAAATGCAGAACATATTCCCGTTAAAACAGGGTTTTTTTAAAATCAAAGGCGCGGGGAGTCGCGACGTCAGAGGCGAGGGCAAATTACGAAGCACAGAACCACATTGTGTCGCCCTGCTAAATTTATATGGTCAAGCGCGTGGAGATATGTTGTTGCTACGTCAGGCCAGCAATGTCGCGCAGTTCGTTCAATGTAACTTGTCTTGGGGTTCGTTCGAAGTTACTTGTCGCTTATCTTCCATATCGTGTTCCAATACGTTTAACTTTTTTTTAATTAAACACAAATAATTTGAACATCAGAAACATTTATTTATTTTAGATTTAAGGCTTATTTTCTATTTTTTTTTGGTGGTTCTGCAGCTCTGCAGCTCTTATGTACCAGCCGCCACTGTTGTTTTGTCCATCTGCATTTTTTAGCCGTTTAGCTACATCTATCCAGTGTGAAATGTTATGGGTTTTTGGAAAGCCGTTTTTCCGAAAAATATTGGTGTTGCGAAAAAAATGGAAAAGACAACTTTTGTAGATTTTGAGGTGATCTTCATTTTAATTTCTGAACAAAAATTCTCTAATTTGCATATTTTGGCAGATATTGGCAAGAAACTCATTTTTGGGACACAAATGAAAACTGTACAAATTTATTTACAGCTTTGGGTATTTTCAGGTCTTCAGTTACTGAACTATAAAGGCGATGTAAATTTTTTGACCTTTTTTTCTTCTAATTCGCTTTTTTCTATTTCGATTGGTCTTAACAAAGGCCTAATGTTTTCTCATGTTCCTGCATAACTTTCTAAACGTTATCAGTTGTTTTTTATTGAAATACCTTTCGGCATAGACCCTTCTTGCCTTCAGTCTATTTTGAATATTTTTTCCATTTATCAGCAAGTTTTTCTGCATTTATGAGTTAAATTCTTTTATAATGTTTTGGGTGTCGGTCCCGGCTTTACATTCGGAAATAAAAAATTCTCCTCTAAATCTTTGTGAGTGGATGAGTGGGTTTATTTAGGCGTAACCAACAATTTTTTTATCTTTGAAAATTTCGAGAGTTAAATCGTTTATAATGTGGCATGCGTTAAACATGTCAATGAACGATGTATAAAAAATTTACGAATAATCCTTTCTTTTTTACTTGAGTCATAGGATTTTATAATGCAAACATCGGGAAATATATCGACCTACAAAATTATTGGGGCATTTAGCAAAATCTACACCCTTAAAATGTCAAATTGACATATTGCATCAAATACGCTCCAATTCTTAGAATTTTCGAAGAAGATGTGGGTTACTTCAAAATGAAAAAGATTTAAAGGAGAATTTTTAATTTTAAAATTTTAAGGTGGGACCGATACCTTTTTAATACACACTAACTTGATAGTCATAGTTTTTAAAATCTTTATGACAGCCCACGAAGATTTGTACGAAACTTAGGTCCTAGGTACCATGGGTGTTGTATTTTTATATGTTTAACCTATTATTTTTTTCCAGTTTCGTCAACGATGTCTAATAGCATTAAAATTTTAAACTTCTATTTTCTATATTTCGTTGTTGGTATACAAAGTTTGGATTATTATGTATTTTCAACCGTTTTCGTAAACTCGTTTTTTGAAAAATATTTATATATAATATATATTTAAATATTATCTTATAATAAATATAAAAAAATAATAATAAATATATATATATATATATAGAATATATATATATATATATATATATATATATATATATATATATATATATATATATATATATATATATATATATATTATATATATATATATATATATATATAATTAAATACTTACTAATGCTTTCAAACTTGACAGCTAAAATTGACGATTTTAATGAAAATTCTATATTTTAATAAAACATCCAAATATTTTTAAATATAATTTAAGACACTTAATTTTTTTTTCTTAAAATTTATAATTATTTATTTACTACCAGGCAAAAGGAAAAATTGATATTTGCCGATCTGATATCAAGTTACCACTTTTAGAAAAATGGAATACATTTTAAAACTGGTATTTCTGTCTCATTTAAAAATGGAGTTACCAAATAAACCTCCAAATTTTTAAAACAAGAACTATTTAAGTTTGACATTGGTATCAAATAAAAGGTTTTTTTAGTAAATTTTATAAATGAAATGGTGTTTTTAACTTTATATAATTAAAGATTCAGTCTAAAATAACAAGAAAATATTTAAAATCTAAAAATCTTATAAAATTCAGTGATTTAATAAATTTAAAAAGCTTTTGGTAAATTTACATAAAGGGTTTTGCATCTGTTAAATTACAACAAATGAATAAGTGGAAAATTATTTACGCATAAAAAAATTATGATTCTTAAAATTTTATATAAATTTAGAAAATATATATTCTTTTTATAAAATTTTTAAATCTTTTATTTATAAAAATCAAATAAGCTTTCAAACTTCACCAGCTAACAATAGAAAAAATGAAAATTTCTAATTCTAGAAAACAGATATTTTTACATTAGACTTTGTAAAATTTATCTAAAATACTAAATAATAAATTTGATTTACCCCTATACAAAAAAATTTAATATTTGTCGATCTGATATCAAGTTCACTTTAGAAAAATGGAATACATTTTAAAACTCGGTTTTGTCCTTCCTCATTCTAAATAATTGGATTTACCAAATAAACCTCCAATATTTTTTAAAACAAGACACGAATATATTAAGTTTGGCTATTGGCTATCAAATAAATAAAAGTGTAGAAATATAAATGAAAATGTGTTTTTAATTAAAAAATTCAGGTCTAAATAACAAAAAATAATTAAATCCAAAAACTATAAAAATTATTTAACATAAAATAAAGCTTTTTAAATTGTCTATATAAAAGGTTATATGACAATTTTTAATTAAACAAATAATAAGTGAGATATATACGCAAATATGATTCTTACCAAAAATTTTAATACAATAGTAGAAAAAATATTTTCTTATTTATATAATTTCTTAACTTTTTATGTTATAAATAAGTTATTTTATCTGCTTTTATTTTATATTACCCAAAATTTGAAAAAAATTAAAATTAAAAAAAAATTAATACAGATATGACGTCACTATAGTAATTATTTTTATGTAAAGACTTATTTAAATAATTAATATCTCAAAATTTATAAAAGATATTAAAAAATGTTATATAACTAAAAATAAATATTAATAAATTTGCTAATAAAAAATTGTTAAAAGGTTTTGGATTAGACAAATAATAACAAAAAGAAAAAACATTTCTTTCCAAGGAAATAATATAACTAAAAGAGATCAATATTTTCAATTTTTTTAAATCCTTTTAATATTTAATTTATTTTATGTTATAAAGCATATGGCGAATAATAATTTGCAGATTTTAAGTAATTCTTAAGCAATTAATCTTTTCGAAGCAATTTCAGTGTTATATGGTTTTATATTTTTATCTGTCACTACGCTACTTTTAGCGTTGTCTTATTTTTACTTGTTTCCTATTTTTTCTTTTCTTGATCGTTTATTTAAGGTTATTGTTTATGTCTTATTTTACCAAATAAACCATTTTAAACGCGTAATACTCAATTAGATTTTACAGTCCCATTGAATTCTGCAAACTTTTTTTGTGTGTTACTAATATTTTTTGACTCCCCCCGTATACTTTCAAAAACAAAATAACATTTATTCAATCCCTTTTTAAAAACAATATTGGTAAGTAAAATTTTGTTAAAAAATTACAAGAGATAAGAAATATACTGTATACTATTGGTTTATTTACTAAAGTTTGACCGATTTTTACGATTCAACAACGGCTGTTAGATATTAGAAATGTCAGTACTGGGCTTGCTAAATACATTCTGGATGTCAAGCAATATTGCAGCTTCTTTAAATTTTCTTTTTTTCCAGTTTCCTGTTCCCAGTTCCTTATAAATAATTTTTGCTTCAGACCCTTTTTAAGGGGTGTCGTTTTGACCATGCATGTACAGGGTGAGTCAACGATAGAGTAAAGTTCATTATTTCATTGGTTTCAAAAGTTATGAGAAAATAGTAAATACAAAAGATGTAAAGATTCTTAGGATGCACAATTTAAAATTATTTTAAAGTATACAGGGTGGCTCAAAAAAGCGTGACGAATAAAACATACATTTTTTTAAATGAAACACCCTATTTTTAAATTTTGTTTTGAATTCCTTTTAAAATTCTTCAACTTTTTTTATTAATAATATTGCATACCTAAACCTAATAGTTTTTCCAATATTTCAATTTTTCTAAAAGAAAATAATTTTCACACTTGCAAAAAAATTACGATAGCGCCATTATTTTGAAGGTAGATCACTCATATTTGATATTAGCGTTATTCGAAGATGACGTAAAAGATATATGCAACGGAATTTTAATTAGATGCTACAGGTGTTCTAAATGGTTTTATAAACGAAAATATATTTTTGGATCATTTTAAATTTGAAAAATCTCGATTTTTTTAAATGGCGCACCATATATATTATTATTTTTTCTTAAAGATTCTTACAAATCCACAACTTTTATTAAGTATGTCATATACCTATTTTTAATACTTTGGGTTTATTTTAACTTTTCCAATATTTACCCTTCTTTCTGTCTAAGACTATTGCTATAACATTAGTTGGCCATGACAAAAAGACATTGTCAATTTTAACCTGACATCTGAGTAAAAATTCATAAAATTTATTGTGGTGTCAGTAATTTAAAAAAATAAGTATGGATTTTCCTAAAGCTGAATTAATTAATATGATTTATATACTGGGTGAGGCCAAAGAAATACTTTGTTGGCAGTAAGACTTTAAAGGCGAAGTACCCCAATAGACGTGTACCGACTAGGCAATCTCTTCAGTGTTTAATGGAACGGTTTAATGCTAGTGGTGGTTTTGAATATGAAAAACGGAAAGTGGTAAACCGGAATGCTACCAATGAGGAAAAAAAATTTGGGAAATTTTACTTCAAGTTCAAGATAATCCCCAGGTCAGTAGCCGTCAAGGTAGCTTATGTGATACATCCCAACTACCGTTAACGACCACAAGAAAACACAAATTCATCCCTTCCACATGGAACTACACCAAGAACTTCTAGACCGCGATTTTTAAAAAAGGGTAAACTTCTGCACCGTTATAAATGAAGCAATAGAGGGATCCAAATTTTTTGTCTAAAATAATGTTTTCCGATGAAGCTACTTTTCGCAGTAATGGTGCAGTTAATCGTCAAAACATGCACTATTATTCAACAGTTAATCCAGTCGGGGTACGGGAAGTGAAAAACCCAAAAACCATTGGTCACTTAATGTGTGGTGTGGAAAAAAAAACCCCTTTAATGTTATTGGACCATATTTTTTCGCGAAACAGTTAACGGGCCTAGATATTTAAACTTTTGCAGAATGATTTACCTCAACTTTTTTCAAGATTTGATAACATTGAGATCCAACAAATGTGGTTTCAGCAAGATGGAGCTCCTCCGCATTACCATCGAGAGTTTGAAATTTTAAAAACTTTACCCACAGAAATGGATCGGTAGAGGTGGATTCATTGGAGGGCCCCCCTCGATCTGTGACTTAACACCACTAGATTTTTTTTTGTGGGGATATGTTAAAGATCGTGTTTATGTGAATCCCCTACAACACCAGAAGAAGGAAAATAGGATTCGGGACGGGCAGGAGAATAACACCGTTTATGCTAAGGAACGTCCAAGAAAATATACGAAAAAGACTAAACATGTGTAAAGTAGAAGGGCATATTTTTGAACATTTATTGCGCCATAATAATAATTAAAAATAAGTTAATTTTAGTAATAGGTATTTATTATTATTTACTTTTTCTGTGAATTTAAAATTTAAAAATGGCCAACTAATGTTATAGAATAGTTTTAGACAGAAAAAGGGTAAATTTTGGGAAAAAGTTAAAATAAATCGCAAATATTAAAAATAGGTATATGAAACTTAAAAAAGTTGTGGGTTTTTGTAGATCTTTCAGAAAAAATAATAATATATATGGTGCCCCATTTAAAAAAATCGGATTTTCAATTTAAAATGATCAAAATATATTCTTTTTATTTTGAACACCCTGAGTCTAATTAAAACCGTTGTATATTTTTTTACGTCATCTTCGAATAACGCAATTAAAATATGATTACCTTCAAAAATAATGGCGCTATCGTAATTTTCTTGCAAGTGTGAAAATTATTTTCTTTTTAGAAAAATTGAAATTTTGGGAAAAACTATTAGGTTTAGGTATGCATTATTTTTAAATAAAAAAGTTGAAAAATTTTTAAAAGGAATTCAAAACAAAATTTAAAAATAGGGTGTTTCATTTAAAAAAATGTATGTTTTATTCGTCACGCTTTTTTGAGCCACCTGTATAATTTAAAATAATATTAAATTGTGCATCCTAAGAATCTTTACATCTTTTGTATTTACTATTTTCTCATAACTTTTGAAACCAATGAAATAATTAACTTTACTCTATCGTTGACTCACCCTGTACAGCAACCTCCATTCTTGATGTTTCAACACGTTCCGTATGTTTTTTGTGTTATTTAACTCAAGTAGTTTTCTGTTATAATACTTATTTCTTGCGGGAGAAGTAAAAGGGTCAAGAAAACTACGAGAAATTATAGATTTTTCCGTGACTTTATTCTTAAATTTTTTTACTGCCGTAACAGCTGTTATTTAACCTTTAAACGTGAAGAAAAAAAAGGAGCCAGGGGGGAAAAAAAAAGGGGTTTGGGGCCCAAAAAATTTCAATGGCAGGTTTTAATTGTTTTTAAACTTTTAAGCTTTTCAATAATTTTTTTAAAATTTTTTTCTTGGAAGGGGTTTTTAAAGGAAATACTATATTAAATAAGCTTTAAAAAAAAATACCAATTTAAAGTTTATATCTAAAAAAGAAATTTAAAAAAAATTAATTTAAAAAAATTCTTAAAAAATTAAAAATGCTCCATTTACTTTTTTAATATTTTTTTAAGTTTCTATAAAAAAATAATATAGGCCTTAGTGTTTTTTTTTTTGGCAAAAAATTTAAAAGATAAATTTAAATTGAAAATTTTTCAGGGGAAAAATAAAAAAAAAGGGAAAATTATAATTTTGGATACAAAAAATTTTTATGAAAGTTTTTTTTTTTAAAAATTTTAAAAACACCGAAAATATTTAAAAATGGGCAGGTAAAATAATTATCGGACCCAACCCCATTTTGTTAAATGGAACACCCTGTTTATTTTAGTCCGAAAAAACAGAATATATTCTTTTTTCACAAATATAACACACTATGGATGATATTGGTTTCTTGATGCGATTTATTTATACTTTATTACTTTAAATCACCGTAGGCTATGAAACAAAAGCTAATATCCTAGGAATGAAACTATGTTGATATTCTATTTGTTATTAACATTAAACATCAATTTAATTTTTACTCCCATTGAAAAAAAAGACTACTTAACTTTTAAAAAAAATTTTTTATGATATAATTTATAAAAGGAAAAAAAAAACAAAAAGGCCAAAATGTTTTTTTGGGTGCGTGGGAAGAGGGGGAAACCTTTAAGGACATATTATGACGACAGAAACATTTTTAAAAGATACGGTTTTTAAAAGGATAAAAATTTTTTAAAAAGAAAACAAGGAAAATAAAAAAAAAGCGTTTAGGGTTTTTACCATAATCAGGGGGTATATACAGGGTGAGTCAACGATAGAGTAAAGTTCATTATTTATTGGGGTTTAAAAAATTTTGAGAAAATATAATAAAAAGAAAAGATTCCTTTGGGGGCAAATTTAAAATTATTTTTTAAGATAAAGGTGGTAAAAAACTGACGAATAAAACAAAATTTTTTAAATGAAACACCCTATTTTTTTTAAAATTTTTTTTAAAATTTTTAAAACCCCAATTTTTTTTTTAATTGCATACCTAAACCCCAATAGTTTTTAATATTTCAATTTTTCTAAAAAAAAATAATTTTCACACTTGCAAAAAAAAATTCGATAGCGCCATTTTTTTTTGGGAGATCATATATTTTTATTGGGGTTTTCGAAGATGACAAAAAAATATGCAACGGGGAATTTTTTAAATTGATGCTACAGGGTGTTCAAATAAACGAAAATATTTGGATTTTTTAAAAAGAAAAATCTCAAATTTTTTTAAAAGGGGAAAAATATATATTATTATTTTTTGAAAATCTTACAAAAACCCACAACTTTATTAAATGTCATATACCTATTTTTTACTTTGGTTTATTTTAACTTTTCCAATATTTACCCTTCTTTTTTTTCTAAGACTATTGCTATAACATTGTTGGCCATGACAAAAAAAACATTGTCAAATTTTAACCGACATCTGAGTAAATAAATTTAAAATTTATTGTGGTGCAGTAAAATTAAAAAAAAAAAATATGGGGTTTTCCTAAAGCTGAATTAATTGATATGATTTATATACTGGGTGAGGCGCAAAGAAATTCTTTGTTGGGTAAGACTTTCAAGGCGAAGTACCCAATAGGTGTACCGACTAGGCAATCTCTTCAGTGTTTAATGGAACAAGAGTGGATATTAATATGAAAAACGGAAAGGGGAAAACCGG
>JAHBCN010023699.1:0-12457 GCA_019359885.1 Listronotus oregonensis | reverse complement strand
TATTTTAGTTTTTGCATAGTTTTCTGTGACTGTAAATAGAGAAAATGGCTATAAAGCATTTAAGTAAGTAAAGTATATTTAGGTTAAGTGAGCTGTAAAAGTTCTCAAATAGTATTTCAATACAGGGTGATCAGTTAAGGGTTACGAGCGGCCATATCTCATAAGATATTGGTCGTATAGATTTAAAAAAAAAATCATAATAAAAGTCGCCAAGAGAAATTGTGGAAATTTTTTTTCGAGTTTGTCAAACGTCCGCTGGGGGCGTAACAACCAACACCAAGTAGAAAAATGGGATTTTTATAGAAATTTGTCAAATGAAAGTATATCGATATATCATTTTCATATTTCTGACCTTTTCCCCACTTTTTTTGTCTAAAACGTTTTGTTCTATCTATCAAAAAAAAAAGGAAGTTCAATTTTTTTTTTAAAACAATTGAACTACTTTTTTTGTGGAATTCGAAATCGTAAAGTAAAAAAAAACGACCTAGTCCGATCGGCGTAAGTGAATCAGTTGCGAAGGAATCTTTAAGAACGAATCTTTTCGAGTGAATGAATTAAATGAATCGATTCAGTAAAAAGATTCGAACTTCCCACCTCTAGTGCCAATAGTGAAAATTATAATTGTCTTTGCCAAAACTAATTTTCTCTAAGAATAAATATTTAGCAGATGCTTCTTTTGATAGGCATAGGAAAAGATTCAACGTATTTTTGAATAGAAGTTACATAACTCACCGGTACAAATTCTGGAAGATTATCGGGCAAATTGAGCTGTACTATTTCGGCTTTTAGCTTTTTTCTATGATTGGGTTTCTTAATTCCTATGGCAGTCAAGTCTTCCGGAGTCATTCTTCCGATTGTAGGCAGGTCGTATCCGGCAGAAACGAACAGGGGAAAATATTCTTCGAATTGAAGATCCACCAACCACGAATGAATTATTTCTTGGTCCTGAAACAAACACGTTAATGTTAAGATTTTATAAAATACAAGGAAGTTTGAAGGTATATGGAAGCCCAATGCTATGGCCTATTCAATTGAAAAATGTCCAGCCCACTATCCCGCCGATTCTGCGCAATAACAAAATTTCACGAAATATTTTAATATGTTGCCTACTTACACACTGATAAATCAGTGTGTAGTTAGGCAACACATTATACTTTTATGAGAGCTGGAGTACCGTTTTCTGGTGCAACGGCGCGGCGCGTATGAAACTATATCCGCGCTGTACCATCAACCGTCGTCGACTCATCAACCCTTCTTCCAAGCGAATTTCATGTTTTGTTATGGTTTCATCATTTTCGTTGCGTTTGTAGTTGCAGAAGTTTTTTGGATTGATAAAAACCTTTTTATTTTAGTGATTAGTGTTTATTAAATTGTGACTATAATTTTGTGTTTATTGTTTGTTACTTAAAAGATCGTAACAAAATGACCAGAGGTTGTTTGGTTTTGTCTTGCAAATCCAAGGGTAACATACCCGGCATTTTTTACTTTAGGTAAGTTTTTCTTAGATTTAAATTGGGTGCTTCTTATAAGACGGAACGTTAGGTAACCGAATAAATAATAATATATTAATTATGAATAATAGAAAATGAAAATTTTATAGGAAATAGCAGTGAGAAAAGTAAGGCAATCTTAACTATCTTTTAGATGAATACCACAATGTTTGTGTATTTCTGTGGATCATTAAAAAGAAATAAGGTTTACATTTAGGTACTCTTATTTCATTTAATAATTTAGTCCGTTCTTTTAAAGGATCAAAATTATAAATTACTGGGCAGACCAGGCAAATTTTAATATATACAAGTCCCTCTAATTGAATAAAAGAAAGTACAATTTTATGTTAAAGTTTTTTGCTTTTTCTGTATTTGTTTAAAAAAAAATCGATTTTTGGTCTCTCAATCTCTTATGTAAAAAGTTCTATACTTCTTGTTAAATTTGTTTATGCTACCTGCATGAGGTAACACTATTTTATTGTACTTTTATACAAATTATAAATTTATAAAATATTTTTGCCTAAACAAAGACTAGTTCAAATTATAGCAAGTTTTTTTTTCTTGACCCTGCCGATTTCTTATGATTTTTTGCATACAGAGCGCTGATTACAAATCTAAGTAAGTTTATTCGAGAACGTCTTATTTTAATATCTATTTCTTTTCCCCTTTTATCACAAAATTGGTAATAAGTACATGAAACTATCATACAATGTTTGAAATCTATTTTAAAAAATCGTGTTGTCATTTATTTTACTAAGATTTTTGGTAAAATACAAAACTCCCCAAAATATCAACCATTTAAAGAGAAGGCTGTGAAGTGGCGCCATCTATTCTTTCCATATTAAATCAGATGATATAAAATCCAGTATTACACAATAATTTTAAATATTATATAATAGTATCGTTTAATAACCAACAATTTTGGGCAAAAAAAAAGTAAAAGTATAATTAGTTTGAATTTGACATTTGATGTAAAGTTTATACATGGTAACAAAGAATTATAGAAGTCCAGACCTGACCTACTATTCATTGCGCAAACTCCGCGGGGCCGATTCCCCTGTTCCCGCTGCCCTGCACGCCCAGACAATTTAGTTCTACAGCATTGGCCTTCCATATACCTTCAAACTTCCTTGATAAAATAGCACATTGGTTTTAAGAGATTTTTTAAAGGGTGTTTATTATATGTATTCTGCAAAATGGCCGAGATTTATTCATTCCTAAAAAAAATACCAACTGAATCTTTAAGAACACACTGAAAAATAATAAGTTACCCATAGTAAAGTTAGGATGGCTTATCGAAAGTATAAGATAAAATTGAAATTATTACTTACCGGTACTCCTTGATGTATCATTCTTTCAATCCGCCCTTGATCCGATCCGATCGAGCAAGAGCTCAGCGAACATCTCGGACTATTCGACGAACCGATGGTACTTCGCCGGCGGTGCTCAAAGGATGATATGAAGCTCTGCCACTGTCCAACGAAGCGGTACTATGTCTGGAACCCGAACCCGCGCTTCCACTGGACGATCCGGGACTATCTCTTCCTGGAGACTGAAAAAAAAAACGATTTTTAGTTTTAAATATTAAATCAAAAAACAGAAATTGTTAAATTCGGGTATTTTTTAGGTATTTATATAGGGTGACAATTTAAAAACTTGAAATGGCGATATTTTAGCAACGAAAAATTGAATCAAAAAACCCTTAAAACAGTTTCTATAAAACTAAGGGGGAACAAAAACAAGCATATTATCCCACCCTTATCAGCAACTCCTTGGACAGGGTGAGATAGACCCCTAGAATCTTAAATAGAAAGGGGGGTCGAGTGATACATCATTTTAAAGCTCTTGGAAAATGCTTTCCAATGATACCATAGAAAGCTACATTTCAGAAAATTCTTCTCTGTTTATCAAGGAAAACAATAAATAAAACAAAATTTTGAAATTGTTTATTATTATTTAATTAAATTATACAAAATGATTACTACTGATATACTGGCATGTCTCTTAAGAATTCCAAACATGTCAAGCCCACAGGTATTTTGAATTGGTTTAGTTGCTATGATTTTTTGCCGAAAAACGGGTTGTTTATAAATAGCATTTTATTATCACAAAATTTACTTTAAAAGTAACTTGTACTAGTAGTATTATTTTAAAAACAGTTGACTTTCGGTTCAGTTTAAACGAAAAGAAGGCACTTCTTATCTTTAACAATGGTGTACAGCACAGCTGAACGTGTAGACATTATTTTCATTTATGGTTCCCAGGATAAATGTTTCTTAAGGACAGCTCAACGTTTTAACGAAAGGCATCCAGGCCAAAATGTAAGCCCGGAGTATGTTCGCCAATTAGTAGCCAAATTTGAAGAAACTGGTTCTGTCGCGAAAAAAAAGAGAAATCAACCGAGACTAGTCAACGAAGCAGCGCAAATTGAAATTCTGGGTCAGTTTGCAATGAATTCAACGCTATCAACTCGTCAAGCGGCTGTAGCAACTGGATTATCTCGTGAATCAATAAGAAAGGTACTTAAATTTCACAAGTTTTATCCTTATAAACTGCAGATACTGCAAGAACTTAGTGACGACGACCCGGACAGAAGAATCCAGTTTTGTGAAATAATGACAGATAGAATTATGGCAGAACCTCAACTAGTTAAAAATATTTGCTTCAGTGATGAGTGTACCTTTTATTTAAATGGGCATGTTAATAAGCAAAACTGTCGTTACTGGGATAACGAGAACCCACATGTATTTAGAGAAGAGCATACCCAGTACCCCCAGAAAATTAATTTTGGGCTGGTATATTGGGAGACGATATTATCGGCCCAATATTTATACCAGGAAATTTAAATGGGGACATGTATGCTGAAATGCTACAGAGGTCTATCGAACCACTAATAGTGCGAGAATTAGAAAATCAGAGGGACATACACGGAATACTTATCTTTATTAGAACGCTTACTACATTTCCAACACGATGGAGCACCTCTTCATTATGTAGTTCCCGTTAGGCAATGGTTGGATGATCATTATCCTAACCAGTTGATTGGAAGAAGAGGTCCTGTTGAATGACCACCTAGATCCCCGGACCTAACACCTCTTGACTTCTTTTTGTGGGGTCATCTAAAATCTGTGGTTTATAAAACGCAACCTGAGTCACTAGAGCAACTCCAGGGAAAAGAATATTTCAGGAATGCCGTGCTATATCCAGAGAAACATTTGTAAATGTACGTGAAGAGTTTGAAAATAGGCTTTATTATTGTCTTCAAAATAACGGAAATCATTTTGAACATTTAATTAAATAATAATAAACAATTTCAAAATTTTGTTTTATTTATTGTTTTCCTTGATAAACATAGAAGAATTTTCTGAAATGTAGCTTTCTATGGTATCATTGGAAAGCATTTTCCAAGAGCTTTAAAATGATGTATCACTCGACCCCCCTTTCTATTTAAGATTCTAGGGGTCTATCTCACCCTGTCCAAGGGGTTGCTGATAAGGGTGGGATAATATGCTTGTTTTTGTTCCCCCTTAGTTTTATAGAAACTGTTTTAAGGGTTTTTTGATTCATTTTTTCGTTCCTAAAATATCGCCATTTCAAGTTTTTAAATTGTCACCCTGTATAGAAGGGCTTATAAAATCAGCGGATCTGCTAAATAACAGACAGCCAGGCCACACTAGGGGCACTAGCAAACCCCAAGGTAACGTCCTGGCTGACATGGAAATGCCAAAAAGAACTGGAAGTCCTGGAAGAATGCAACAGGGTAACTCTTTTGTGGGTACCAGGACATTCGGGAATAGAAGGCAACGAAAAAGCAAATGAGCTAGCGAGACATGGATCATCCACATAATATTTTGGACCAGAACCTGCCCTTGGAGTGACCAAAACCACAGCACGGGGCAAACCAGGGAATGGATCCGAAACAAACACGAGGAATACTGGGAAAACCTCAGTAGACTAAGACATGGAAAAAGCTTCATAAGGCCCATCCAAAAAACAAAGGAAGAACTACTAAGACAAAGTAGCAAAGACTTCGCAAAACAGTAGGGTTGCTAATAGGGCACGATAACCTAAGAGGACACCTACACAAGATAGGCTCATACAATGGGACCCAAGTTGCAGAATGTGCGACGAGGGGAAGAAACAGCCTACCACATACTGTGTGAATGTGAAGCGTTAAATCACAAAAGACAGGCATTATTTGGGCAACCGAAAATGAGCCCACAGGAATATATCAACCAACCACTCTCGGGGTTATACAGACTTGTAAAAGGAACCAGACTAGTGGGAGAATTGGTATAAAAGAAAATGGGAGATTAGGCACAAAAAACCTAGGAGGCTACGCTGCCTCCGGTAGTAAATTAAAACGGCTCCCAGGGGAAAACATTTATACAGAAAAAGGTAGCTTTCGGCAAATAAATAAACATTAAACGGTTATTTGCCTATATATTAGATTCACATCTTATATTTAAAATGTTTGCCAAAATTCCGAGATTTTGATGAAATTTCTGTATTTCGCATTTGAAGGTTTACTTATCAATGTTTACTAATTCACTATTCAAATGCAAATTAAAGTGCATATTTAACATGTTTACATTAGATTTGAATGTTTGCGTATTTATTGGCAAACATCCTTTAGATTTATGAGTTTCAGAGATAAGACAGTTTTATAAATCTAAGATTAGACATACACATAAGCTCAAGTTGCTTAATATTCTGAAGGTGGATGGCATATCACGTTTTCCAAATATTTTTATTTTAAGCTAAAAAGACAATTTTTTGAGTATTTTTCTGGCTTATGTCACTTTTCCTAAAAATATGTCAATGAGGAATAGGATGGGTCACTTTTAGAGCTGTGTAGTATCTATTATTACATGTTTATCAGCAGGTTAACTGAAACTTAACACAAAAAAGTCACAACAAGAAAAGAGTCACTTTTGTTACAAAATTTCTATTTGAATATCGTCAAATTTTGCCTAGAGTAGTCAAATTTTGTCTGGAGTAGTCAAATTTGGTCTGGAGTAGTCAAATTTTGTATGAAGTAGTCAAATGTTGTCTGGAGTAGGCAAATTTTGTCCGGAATAGTCAAATTTTGTCTGGAGTAGTCAAATTTTGTCTAAAGTAGTCAAATTTTGTCTGAAGTAGTAAATTTTTTCTGAAGTAGTCAAATTTTTCCGAAGCAGTTAAATTTTGTCTTAAGTAGTCAAATTTTGTCTGAAGTAGTCAAATTTTTTCTTAAGTAGTCAAAATTTTTCTGAAGTAGTCAAATTTTGTTTTGAAACTTACCTGTGTCATGTCAATTCCTTGATCTTCTTGTAAACTAAGTTGGTGATGATAATACACTGCCGCTTTGTGAGTAAGTACCGACCCGGGTCCCGGCTGTCCGGGAAAAGTAAACGCCGGGGCCGTAAATATAGGTCCTGGCGATTTGCCTGTACTACCACTGACGGTACTGCCATAATCCGAGTGATCATCTGGAACAAGAGAAAATTATTGTTTACTAAAACATCTGTACAAAAAGCGAAGCATTTCAGATAAAACTAAGTTGATTTAAACCATTCAATAAATTTTTTGAGGTTAGGAGGTCTACATTTAAAAAAAATATGGTGTATTCAGAACACTTTTTTCGCAGGAAATACACTTCTCGACTAGACTATTTATATATATTATTATTCTAATATATATATATATATATATATATATATATATATATATATATATATATATATATATATATATATATATATATATATATATATATATATATATATATATATATATATATATATATATATATATATATATATATATATATATATTTATATTTATTTTATATATATATATATATATATATATATATATATATATATATATATATTTTTTTTTTTTTTTTTTTTATTGCTCGATGTAGGTACAAAAAAATAAATAATTAGCATAGAAAAATTTGTACTTTTACCATTTTTGATATATTTATTGCTTAACTAAGTTAATATTACAAGCTTTATATCAATAATTACAGTTATTTTTTTGAGATTTAAACAAAACAATCTTTAAAAAAAGATAGGTAAGGTACAGCAATCACAACCAAAAATTTATTTCTTGAATAGGTCGTACACACTTGTAAAAATGTCGAATAGAAAATATCGAAAATGACATTAGAGAATCCATATTTTCGATGCGCATATTTTTTAAGCGACAATATACCACTGACCTTCATCTGGACCGGCAAAGGGTATCAGATGCGCAGTTCAAAAATAAGATTTTATGGGCGAAAAAATGTGTCCGTGCCCTGTGGCGGTAGTCATCGCTTAGGGTCTTAAATCATGCGCAAAACGGACTAGCAGACCGATTTTATTTACACATTTGTCGCCGGCCAGTTCCGTACTGGCCGCTTGTGTGAGATTTTTTAATATTTGGACTGACTTATTTTGTGATTTCTATATATTTATAGATTCTAAAGAAGTTTTACTGTTTTACTAACTTATTTTGTGCTTAGTGGAAGCATTTATACATTCCTTTTGTTCATAAAAAATTATAAACTGTTTTTTATTATCCGCTTGGAAAGCGAACATTTGGGCAAGAGAGAAAGAATAGCGATATAACCTTTATCTCTTCCTCCAACGTGCTCATTGGTCGGTGAAAGGAATATATAAAAAAAAAAAAATATATATATATATATATATATATATACCAACTAATCGCTCTGTAGATCACCTCGCACGTTATTTTGCCATATAACGGCAAAGCTGCCTCTAGTAAATGTATTCTCGTTTTGTATAAATACATTTAAGATGTTTATAATATCTTATTATCGCTATCGAAAACATAAGTCTAAGCAAGAAAAGAGTTAACGTTATTTGTACCAACATCTTTTTCCCTTCTGTTTATAAGTTTGTTCCAATCACGCAAAAAAGACGGTTAGGTGACAGTGTATTACACGATCCCTTTACTGATCCCCAAGCAAAGCAAAACCCTTTAAATATACAGAAAGCGTTTCAACTTTGTCGTTTTTAAACTGACATAAAACCGTGTAGACACTCACGCGTTTAATTGATTCTAACAGTTTCACAACCGTTTCACGGTTATATAAATTTAGTTACCTTATTGTTTATATTACTACCTAACATAATTTATATATGTATAAAAACGCAAAATAAAAAATTCAGTACCTTAATATTTGTCCAATCAGTTGGGAAAAGCACTATTTTTCGTAACGAGCAGAGCAAAAGAATTTAAGTTATGAAAAATAGTGTTTCCCAACGCGTTTCACAATAGTTATTTTCTAACAAGTGCGCAAAGTGATTTTGGGACTCTTTCGAAGAAAAGTTCAACATAATTCCGCAAGCGTAGAACAAAATTTTCCTACGAGCGTCAGATAATACCAATATTAAAGCAATGATTATTTTTTAAATTATGTTTAATCTGAAAGAACTACTACAACACATTTATAAATGGGAATTATTTGTTGATAACATTTACAACAAAAGAACAGTTATTAGCATATTGTAAATTAATTGCAGAACCTGTAATTTCATTTAGCGGGTGGCTTATGGAGCGCTTATTGTACGGCTTGATAAAGGTTGACTTAGCTCAGGAGGTTGTTCATGGTCAATATTTTATTCGACATATCCTTTTTCTGATTTGTGGATTCATCAATGTAGCTCTCAGCTACAGCCGTTGTTCCAGCCCCCAAGTCGCTTGACATTGGTAATTCCTTCTCCAGAATCCGCTAACATAGTCGCAGAGGATCGACGAAAACTATGTCAGTGTACTCTTCGGGATTTTTTAATTTTAGGTATGCAGCAATTTCGAAGGCATTTTACCTATTGAATTTATTCCCACACATTGCGTACTGCATGCTCCTTGTTTATACTGGACAAAAAACGTCTGTGTGGGTATGTGGTTTTCGCAAATTTGCATATTTACGATACAATTGCAGATAAAGTCCGTTATTTGTTTCATCGGACACTCAAAGATTCCCGGAAGTGTTATTTTCATTATCCTGTATGTCATCAATCATTATTTTGTAAGTTCATCTCTCCTACAAGCACCGGCTAATCCAAAAATTGCAACTTTTATTAGAAGGTAAATATTATCAGGTGCTTCTTTCATGAATCTTGTTCTTTTTTTGCTGAAAGTTTTATTTTTGGCCGGTATCCCACGTTTTGGTGTTTAAGTAGTGATGTTAGCTTAAAATATGAACTTAAATCAAGGTTCCTTTTCACTTTGAGGACACATTTTAACTAAGTACTTACTCCATAAGTATTAGGTTTATATGTTTTTTGCAAATCCGCAAAATAGGCCAAGAACACTTCTTCTTTAATACTTTTTGTCCCTTGCTGGAACCCAGTTTTCGAAATGACTATATTGATTCTCATATTTTTCACGAGATTTTGCTGGTAATAAATTCAAACTTACGGTATTTGCTGCATCCAGGATAGAATCTGGTAGCTCCTCATCGGAACTACTCTTTTAAATAATTATTTTTGTCGGATTTTTATTTAATTAAAAACGATACTATGACGCTTTTCATTAAAAATGTTGTTTGTATTGAAATTCATTTGTGCAATTGCTTGTTCATATGGAAACGAAGAAAAAATCTGACGTGTTAAAATCACCAAGATTACATATTGTTCGACTTGTCATAATCATTTATTATTATTATACAGGGTAATTAAAAAATGTTTTTTTGTGTTTTAGTTGAAATATTGAAAATTACGAAGTAACAAACAAAAAAGAGAATAAACTAAAACTTCCCAATGGCTTCGTATATTGCATGAAATAGCCTACAATTACTAAAATACATATAAATCTTGCTTACCTGTAAGATTTTAGAGTAGTTTTACTTTTCCGCACGGCGTGCAGAAAAGTTCACTTTTCACGCCGTGCGGAAAAGTGCAACTTTGCACTCAATGCGTGCTCGTAGGAAATAGTATATTACACAACAAGTGTGGAAAGTGAAAGATTTCACACGAGTGTGGGAAATTTACTTTCTAACGAGTAGTATCACTATTTTTCCTACTACTAAAAAATATTGATCCCAATTTTTTTTTTTTTATGTTGCAATCTATTTACTCGTGGAATCATTTTCCTCTAGGAAAAATTTTCTCTCTAGAGAGGAAAATAATATTTTAAAAATAAATGACATAATTGGTTTCAGTTATTTTCCTCTCTAGAGGGAAAATGTTTTCCTCTCTAGAGAGGAAAATGAAAATCAGTATGCGTGTGAAATATGCATGTTTCCGAAGCAGTAGAGAGTGCGAATATGTTCATTATTCTAAGTGGTCGTAGGACAAATATATTTCATGAATATAAATTAATTAATGACACTAACACTAAAAAAAAGCTTGACGCAGCTCAAAACGTCATCATAAAAAACGTAGGAAACTGTTTACAGTAAAACCAGTCATTTAAATAAGTCATACATATTATTCCAACTATACGTAATTGCTTGTATAATGGCGGAAACAAACCATTTATCATGGTATCAAAAGTAGTATTCAATTATAGATATTAATATTATTACACTGAGCAAAAACATGTATGTTGATGCCATTAGTATTCCTAATAAGCATTTTGCTACTTTATTAAAATTACTTAAAGCTCTTTAAGGAAATATTCCCGGAGTATAACGACACGCATGTATTACAGTGACAAAACGTCTTAATAAGAATGAAGAAATAAGGACTCTTCTTTGACTTGGCAAGTTTTTTACTGACCTGTCTGTATTAATAGTAGTTATTTATAATATAAGTGCTAAAAGTGACTAGTGATGAGCAAAGCAAGACCAAGACCAAGACCGGGCTAGTCTTGGTCTTGGTCTTAAGTCTGGTCTTGTCTTGGTCTTGAAGCCCAAGAAGGTCTTAGTCTTGGTCTTGCACCACCCGGGGTCTTGGTCTTGGTCTTGCTCAAAGTCTTGCTGGTCTTGCTTTTTTGGTAGTAATAATTTAAACTAAGCAATCTTAAATAAAATATAAATTTTTTAATACTTACAAATAAACAAAGATGGAGACTATGATTTTTTACAATTTAAAATTTACATTAATTATTTGATTAAAAAGGATATTTTAAATGTAGGGTTTTATTTATTTATGCGCTTCATTTTAGTGATAGGAAATATTTAAATTTTCTTTGAAGAAGCATATAAAATTACAATACTGAGTACTCTGAGGGCAGAAAAAAAACTTTTAATTTGAACAATTAAATTAGAAACCAATGTAAACATTGGTTTCTAATTAAAAAAAAAGGTATTTAGGAAGCTTTTCAGTTCAAATAAACGTTCTATGTTCAAATTAGTTAAACATTTGCCGTACAAAGTTTGTACAAATACATAAAAACATTCTGCATATACAAGGTGGCTCGATAGTGCGACAAAGATCGATATATCCGAAACCGTTCATAATGGAAAAACTGAATATACAAAAATTATAGAAAAAAGGGCGTAAAATGTAAAATTATTTTCTTTTTCAGAATTTTCAAAAATCCACTACCACTCAAGAAAACTTCCTTATTTTTAGCTTTTAACCTAAAATAGAAAAATTATAGCAAAAAATTCATTTAAAAAAATCGCTTCCCTGTATATTATGCTGGAAATTCTTGAACTGTCATATGGGTACAATGTCGACGTAGATGGTTTTTATATATCATTTTCGGTTTTGACAAAAATGACGTCATCATTATACTTTTGGCATTGTTTTGTTTTCCGTCTAAATAGGAAGTGAAATTTAAAATTCATTTATATAAAAGTATTCCTATATAAATAATAATATATTTTTTTATTAAACCATCACTTTTACATTATATCTTAGTTTAAAGGAGCAATCTAATGATGCCACTTCTTACAGTGTGGCACAAAATAATGTTTTCCTGGATTTTGGAAATTTTTGATCCAGTAAGTGGCATCACTAGATACCTAATTAAAAAAAAACATTAGGAATGGGTAAGTAATTTTCAGCTTCTATAACTTTTGT
>JAHBCN010023698.1:0-12598 GCA_019359885.1 Listronotus oregonensis | reverse complement strand
CCGTAGAAGACGTGCTTCAAAACCGTATTCGAAAATGACGTCATTAATATGAGCATTAAAAAAATATATACTTAGGTTTTCAAACCGTTAAAAAACCAGATATAAAGAAGTTCCGCAGTATTGATCTTGAGCTATTTATCCTATGGCTAGTTTTTAAAGAAAACTAATAAAATTACTTTGTAAAAGTTCCAAACAATTTTTTTAATATAAAAGGTAATTATTATTTTTTTAATTTTCTTTATGCTTAATCGATTTTAAATGCAATATCCCAAAATAAGTTATTTGTTAACAACCAGTTCGCATTAAGTATTTAAAAATGTGCTACGTTGCCAAAATTTTTCATCTTCCACTCGTTGTTGGTTTAGTTCGTTGTTAACTTCATTGTTAACATTAACAACGAGTTTATTACTCAGCTGAAAGTGGTGTGGGAGACGCTACTCTCCACACGTCGAAACAATATTCTAAAGGGGGTCTGATCTGGGATAACACAAGAACAGATTGGGAAAGCAGAAATAGAGTGCTTTTTAAAGCGTTTACATGAATTTTTGGGTTTTTTTATTGTCATATAAGATTATACATCTCTTTAACAAAGTAGAATAAAATAAAACTCTGGCAAAAAAAAACAAAAATTATAATAAATAATAATATTTGGGAAAAAGAAATAAATTTATATGAGGTAAGTCAGCACGTTTTTTTTTTTATTTTTTTTATGGCCTTTGGGGACTTGAATCAACATATTTTTTAAATTTAAAAATTTAAAAAAATTGATTTTCGTAATATATTTTTCTAAAAAAAATCATTAGGTTTGAACACATAATATAATGTTAAGTTTTTAATTTATGGATTATTCAGTTTAGCCAATTTTTTTTGGTGAAAAATCAAGAGTAATTTAATAAAGTAGATGAGCACAGCATATCGCTAAAAACTCTAAAAAAGTTCTGCGAGAAGGTTTAATGGCCGACTCATTTACATTAATTTAATTTAAATTGGCTTTTTGGTCCCGGACTTAATCAAATTTTTTTCTATGGGGTATTTAAAGTCAAAAGGTTTTTGCAACTGTCCAGAAAAATTCAAGATCTAAAGTCCGAATTCCTGAAAAGGTCCGGTGAATATCAGCCGAGGTTTGGGAAAATTTAGCATTATTAAAGAAAGTTAAAACGGTTTAAATGTTTAACAAAACGTCATTGTCAGTGTTATTAATATTTTAGTAGGAACCTTCAAAATCTGACATTTTGTTAAAATTTAAACCGGTTAACTTTTAACAATTTAAGTCCATTGCAAATTTAAATTTAAACCGGAACTTTTAACAATTGTTGAGTCCATTGCAAATTTAACAACGCGTCATCACTGGCCGCAGGTGTCATAAATCATTTCTTGTCAAATCTTGAAAAGTTCTTTTAAAAGTTAAAATTTTACTTAAAGACTATTTTAAAGTTTAGATAAGTCGTTGTATAGAAATCCCAAAGATTTAATTATGTAATAAAATTATTTTATTAAGTTTTAAAATTTTACCGAGCAATTAAAATTGTCATTATGGGAAACCCTGATTATATAAATTAAATAACTTTTTTCATTATTCAGATTATGTTTAAATTTTAAACGTTGCCATTTTATCAACAAAAAAGTTCTAGTGTCCCAAATTTTATAAATCAACAGCTGCAACATTCACAGGTCTGGAGACAGTAGTGTCTCGCGCCAATTGTGCTTTTAACATACGAGGCGTGAGACATGTGTCTCTATTCTTATGTCATCATATGTCATCATAACCTCAACATAGATTAACCCTTATATGTATCATTATTATAGATTCATTGACGCTTTACATGGATTTATATAATTTTCTTTTGTCACTTAATGTATAAAATCCTTAAAGTTATTTTGTTTTAATAATTATGAAATGTTTATTTAATTAAAAAATTTTCGCTTGCGCCTGTTTATAATTCTCCGAGAGATTTAACTAATTCCGGTCGAATTTTTTATTTTAAAGTTGGTATCACTGTAACCCTCTTAATCTACTTATTAAATGGTTAAATTACTAAGTATAAACTTAGCACTCATAAGGAGTTGGTGTACAAGGTAGCTTAATTAAGCATCCACGGTAAAAAGTAGAAAAAATAGTGAAAGGCAGTTTAGTATACTAGGTATTAATGACCGCATCTGTATCTATCAAGTCAAGACTCTATAACTGGATGACAAAGAAATTCTTTTATTAGAAATTAGTCAACTAATTGGATTGGGATTCGAAGTGGTTCAAAATAAAAACTCAAAAATAAATTAATATAATTTTTTTAAACTAGGGGCTTATGGTTTTTTTTCAGGGAATTTTTTTAATGATACAGACAGCCTTCTGAATTTCGCGCAGTATTTTTGAAAGGTGTAAAGTGGTTCAGATATTAAAAAAGCCAAAAAATCGATATAATGATCCAGGGTAAGTCTTGGGGGGAGGACCGTTTGGTACTTATTATTTTCACCAGGAACTTCTGGATGCACAAGAAAGACCCCTGAATTTTTCCAGAATTTTAAAATGGTGTGACGTGGTTCAATAAAACACTTTTTTCAAAATTGTTCGACAAAGATATCTCTCGAAGGAATCAACCAAGTTTGACATGTTTGAAGGCGATCAACGCGTTTTTTTCTGAGGTTAAGAGCTGATTATAGTTTTTGAGATCAGTCGGTGCCGCCGTTTAAAAATTATTAAAAAAAAACCATTTTTGTGTGTCTCCGGTAGCATAGTGGTCAGAGTTTCGGACCGCGGGCCCGTCGATCCGGGTTCGATTTCCAGTGCCGGAGAGACACTTTTAGGTAGTAGTTATTTAAAAAATAACGTCCGTGGTGGCACTACCGCGTTGTCTAAAAGGTGCTGTGAAATGCAATATTTGCATGTTCCAGTGCTTGGACAACGTTGACGGAACAACTGGGATGAAATGGGTTAAACACCGGAAAACCCGGCACTCACGGTAATTTGGATTTAGGTCATATATGTATATATAATCCGTAGGATATAATATATATATTAATCTTCGTGAGCGTTAAAGATAGAAAAAAAACTGTATTTTGGGATTTCTTAAAATTTAGGAATCGTTTCGAATAGGATAGAAAATCTAAGTCTGGTAAAGCCCTTTTAATAAAAAAATCTTAAAGTAAGGTAATTTAGTAGGCCTTAATGAGACAATTTATTCAGAGAGACATCGAGTCCGTTCACCCCTCGCCTACAGCAGCCTTGATGGTCGAGCGTAACAGGAAAAGTGTGACGTTTTTTTCACATGTTATAAAAATTCTTCCATACGCCGATAAAGTTTAAAAATTGTATATCAAAACTATAATTCTTTGTAAAATTTCGGTGATAAGGCGGCATTTTCTTCAGTGCCCACGGGCGGCTCTGTCACTAAATCCGGTCCTGAATAGACAATACATTATAAGTCTTTCCTAACAATACGTTTTTAAGTGACAATTTGAATTTATGAAAAATAACTATATAGTAATACTAGCAGAAACATGGATTTAAAAGATAAAGTTTAGAATTTTGTCTAGTATTATGCAAAGAGTTTTTAGTATTATTGAAAAATTATACCTAAAAATAATTTTAGGACACCATATATAAAAATTAGTCTCGTTACAGTTCTGATAATGCGAATTAATAAGTTAAGTCTTTAAAATTAAATCCGGTTTACGACTTATTCTTAGTCCTCTTTGTTTACAAAGTCCAAAAGAAGAATGAGAATAAATCTTTAGAGGTGGATTACGCAAGTGTCATCTTGCCCCACTGACATAATTTACCTTTTAAGCAGCATTGGGTTGGGTCTTGGCCATCTTTATTCATAAATTCATTCTTCATATTTAGGTAGTTTTAGCAATTAACATCTTTGCATATATACGTTACCGCTATGCATACATCTTTTTTTTTTGGTTTAAGTACAAGGTGTATTAAATTTTAAACCTAATATAAAATACATATGTAAGAATAACACTAAAATCTTGGACTGCCATTGTCTTTATTTGTTAATTTATACACAACGTTTCGGTTAGTGATGTATCTCCAACCGTTTTCAAGTGTGTCAGTTATCACTTAATAAACAATTAACAAATAATGACAATGGGAATCCAAGATTTTAGTGTTACTAAACCATAACACTTTTAAAGAAACATATGTAAGAAATTTTGATACGCGGAGACATACTGTTATTTATAAATACTTTTTAAGTAATTTATTTCTTTGCTTGATTTAATGCCATGTATCTAAAAGCAAACATTTTATAGCGGCACTTTAAATACAATGGTAAATTAAGAAAGTGATATGTTTCTAAATTCTAATCACAGTGTTTATTATCTTCAACCTACCCTTGGTTTCCAAATCAGGTTTATTTACTGGCTTGAGAAATCGAATGTTTGAGTGGAGGGTACTATCGTCAGCAAAACTATGAATGGGATTGATTGTGGAAGAAAGAAGATCGTTAATGTGTAGAAGAGTGGGTGCCAGTACTGAGCCCTGGGGAACCCCAGCATTAATTTGGTTGGTTACAATAATTACAAATTTAATCTTGTTTTATCTTAATTAAATGCAATTCCGACAAAATACGATCAAAAATATATAAATGACATATTACAATACGTGTAGTAAGTTGTTTAAAACTTTAAATAGCGGCCATCGTAATAGAAACCAATTTACGAAAATTGTTTAAAATAAGAACTTTTTTTTGTATAATGCTATTGTTTAACGTTCCAAATAAAGAATGCTACACTCAATATTGTAAAACTATTAAAAAAAAAATGGAATTTTGTCCAATAACGGTGCATCTTATCGGAATAAAAAACCCATTTATGTAAAAACGTATCTTTTTATTAATATTACTATATTATATAATTATTATTTATAAAATCTGGTGTAGCCGCTACATCCGTTTTATAACCTAAACTCTATTAAATAGATTTTTAAATTTTCATAAAAGTAATTTTCAAACTTTTCAATAGGTATAATAAGAGAACACCATTTTAATGACCTAAAATGAAACACCCTGTATAAAGCGTTTGGCGACATTTTTTGGTAGGCAGTTTTTTAATAAAAAAAGGTTCTATAAAATGTCAACGTTTGTTATCAAAAATGTGTGATTATTTTTACTGCTGACTCTTCCATGTTCATGCTGTATTCTTGTATTTTTGGTGTTAGTTTCGCAAAAATCTTTCTTTTTTAAGGTATTACTATTAATAAACACACAATGTCTACGGAGATAATGACTAAAACTCTTCCTAATTTTAATTTTGTTTAAAAACAGTTAGACTAATGTCTAAGCTCATTAAAAGAAAAAGTTGCCATAAATATTGGGCGGAAACAATATAGAGATGTATATCTATAAATATTATCAAATGTAAGTTAAGTGACTGGTTTCACAATACTATTTACTATTCATTAAAATTTACATATGTAATGAATTGTAATTTTCACTAAAACTGTTTATTTAACCCAGTACACTAAATTTATTAAACTCTTTAATTTAGGTTGTCATAAAAATGTCCATTACCGGCGGGTTAAAAAATAATTATTCATAAATAATAGAGAAAAAGGATATAGATATTTAAAAAGACTTAAGAACAGGGTAAATTTGGCAAAAATTTTAGATATATGCAAGATAAAGCCGAGTAAGTAATAGTCTGCGTTTTATACAAATAGGACGAAATTGTGTTAGGTATGTTTGTTATTCAGGAATAGTGTATATAGTCCAGTCAAATAAAACTAAAACATTAAAGTGAAGGTATATAAATTTACATCAATCTAAAAGTAAGTAAAATTAATTAAAACATAATTAAAAATAACATTATCAAATTTCCCATCGTTCCGGTGCGTGGAAAAAAATTGACTCGAGGTCAAAGGTAAAAAAAAACGAATTGTTCGGGGTTTTATCGTAAACGGTAAATTTTATAGTAAAATTAGTTTTTATAAAAATTGTAGACCCTAAAATTATCTATAAAAAAGTATTACTAATTTTTTTCCCAAAAGCCACCGTTCCTGAGATATAACGATTCAAATAGTTGCAAGCGTAATTGTATGCAAACGTTTCCACGCCACCTCTGAGGTAGTGTACTAAGCGCTTTTTTTAGGCTAGATTTCCCCAGTAGGCCTATTTCACAGATCTATTGTGATTCTGTTTAATTGGAAACTATTGCATAATAACAGATATTCGCAAGGGTTGGAATTGATAAAAGCGATGGAAATTAAAAAACAGTAGAAAATTTTATTTGTCCGATTCATAATCTTTAATTACTTTTTCTTGTTGTTCTTTTTCTTGATCTTCTTCTTCTTTTTGATCTACTTCTTCTTCTTTATCCTGGGTGTAAGTAAATTGCGTCAATAGCGATGTATCGCATGTCTGTTCGTCGGCATCAAACGAATCCTCTGCTGTTGGTGATTTAACATTAGAACACGATCGGAAAATTCGTGCATGCCAGAGAACAAAGCAGTCCAACTTTTTTGCAACCACATTTAGCATTGCATCCTTTTTACATTTGAAAAAAATTGTGTTTAGCAGTTTTTCCGGCGCAGGTGGAAATATAGTCTGAATTGGTTCTTATCTATTATCGACCAAGTTTCAATCCCAATCTTTTGAGTGTAGCTGATAACCAAGCCACACTTGAAATTGGTAATATACCCGAAAAAGATGTTTATGAGTAGCACTAGCAACGCAAACAATTGAACAGAGAGACAGATGTTGTCTCAAGGTTACACTAGCGTATATATTAAGGGACTGGGCTTTATTTTTTCTAATATTCTTATAGTTATACTTATGTAAATTTTATATTTAAAATGTTAGTTACAATCACCGATAGAAAAATATTTTTACTTATATTACAGCTACAGGGATGTATATACGTGACGTACTTATGCATACAATGAGCTTACAACTTTTTGAATCGTTATATCCCAGAAACGGTGGCTTTTGGGAAAAAAAAATATTAGTACTGTTTAGATAATTTTGTGATATACAATTTTTCTTTAAGATAATTTACGATAAAACTTACCGTTTTGAAGAGAATCGCGAAAAACGCATTTTTTTACCTTTGACTTCCAGTCAATTTTTCTCCACGTACCGGAACAATGGGGAATTTTGAAATGTTAGTTTTAATTATGTTTTGAACAATTTTACTTACTTTCAGCTTGATGTAAATTTTATTTTTTTCCCAGAAATTCTTTAAATTTTTTTTTAAAAAAATAGAAAAAAATTTACAAAAAGTTTTCATGGTAAGATAGAAAATAAAGATCGGAAAATTAAAAAACTTTTCCTATTTAAAGGAACACTCTTTTTGATTAAAAATTTTAAATTCTCCAATTTTCCCTTTTTTTTCAAATTTTTATCTATGTTGATAAGCGAGTTGAAAGTTATTTAATTTTAAAATCTGTTTTTATAAGCCATAGTTAGCCATGGATACAACCCAAAGTTTGGCAAAGGTCGCGTTAGCCATGGTTCGTTTTGGGAAACCCAAAAAAAAAATATAAATATTGACAGAAGTAAATTTTTGGGTTGTATCCATGGCTAACTATGGCTTATAAGAACAGATTTTAAATTCAAATAACTTCAACTCGTTTATCTGAACATAGATAAGTTATATATATTTGAAAAGAGGAAGATTAGCAGAATTTAAATTTTCAATCAAAACAGGGTGTTCCATTTAAAATAAGAAGTTGATAGTGATTTGTTAATTTTCCGATCATCATTTGTTTTTTCTCTTTACACCATGAAAATCTACATAAAAAAACCTGCAACTTTCATAAAATTTTTTTTTTATTTTTAAAAAATAAAGTTTTTAAAGGGGGTCCCAATTATACGGGAAAACCCTGTACCTTTAAATGTCGTCTATTTTTGCCCTGTAATACTATTTTACACTTTCTTTATAGAAGAAGTATTTAAGGGCTAGGCGTGTGCAAAAAGTGTAAAAGCTATTTCTAAATAACAAACAAACCTATTATGAAAACCATATAAAAAAGTGCCAAAATAATTATTATTTACTAGGCTTGCTTTAGGTCAAGTACATTATATACAATTTTGCTTTAATTTGAAACCTTTCTTTAATGTCCTGTTCTATAAGCTAATGTTAACATGTCATTGAGGTTTAATTTGAGAAGTTCCAAAAGGTTCGTGGCAACTCTACGCCGTTTAATCCAAGGTAACATAATATTAATTTTAAAGCATACCTATTCAAAGAGCAAATAATATAATGTTAATTATTTAATACTACTACCATTTATTTACTTACGTACTAGTTTTTAAAATTGTATCCCTTAAAAAAGGATGGATTTGACCTTATAAACGTAAATCAAACATTACTCTCAAAGAATCAAATTATTTACCTATTAACATGCTTTAAAGACATTAAAAGTACACTATATTCGCATACAAAAATAAATTAGAAGCAATACCCGAAAAATACTTTAGGTTATTTTTATTGGTTGGTTACAAACTACAAAATACATTATTTAAACTCCTTTAATTTTAATATAATTCCTGTATAAAATTTCTAATAATTTTACGCAAATGTTTTTCTTTGCGCGTCAGCTAAATGCTAAAGTAAAGGTCAGCTTTTGTTTTAATTTCTTTTAAAATGGCGTTTGGCAGCGCTGCAATTATCACCAACAGATATCTATTTTCTTTGTGCTAGCCAATCAGAACACTTATATATCGACATCAGTCGTTTGACATACTGCCAGAAATGTATTAAAATTAATTTGTGTATTTGTTTAATTGATTCTTGCACCATACTGTATCTCCTGAAGGTCTAAAATATCAAAATCCAACAGAGCTTACGGATATGCTTTTATGCTATGAAGAAACGGGTAAAATGCGATAAGCCAGGCTGCCATACCTAAAGTTTCACATCCAAATTAGCTTTTATATCGGTGGACAACTTTAAAATCATAAAAAGTTTGGTGATATACTTTATTTTATGCGATTTCTATTTGTAAGATACAATACAAGAATTTGTTTATATTTAGTAAAATTTTTAAAAGTATTATTTTGTTTCAACATCGTATAAAAATAACGGCTCAATTTTTTTATTTGGCCATTTTTCCAGAGATCCTAAAATGTATTCAAAAATTCTAAAAATGATGATTCGTATTCCTTTAGTGATTTTGAATGGTTTTTATTGAATCAAATTTTTCCCGCATGTTTTGTGAGGTCGTCGTACTGCATCATTAGTTCTAAGCACAAAAATTTTTGCTCTGACTGTACTTTTTTAAACCCAAACCCGTACACCTAACTGCTCGTTTGTAAAAATTTGGCAACTATGTGTTTCAAAAACAATTAGTAAATTTTAGCGCATGCGCGCTGTATACTTTATTCGCAGGTTAAATATATACATTGTTGCTAGATTGTTTTTTAATGTTTTTTCCACGTTTTAAAGAGATTTTTGTCATTATTTATTAATTATTATTTTAAAAACTGTATTGTAAGAATCAATAGGACTAATTTTTAAAAAGTTCTTAGTTGTTGTTTAATATTAGTTTAGTTTTTCGTAAACATCAAAAAAAAGTTTGAGAATTAGAATTATATATCTAAGTAAAATTTTCGTTATTCCGTATAGTACATTGCATAAGAGCCTTAAAACACTATCTTTACAATTAAATATCTCTGAACTGTTTGTTTAATTTCATTCCCCCAAAAGAATTATTTACATAATATTCGGTATAAATTTCAAAAAATCCTTAGAAAGTGCCTCTCGTGAAACAAATACCTTAAACTTTTATAATTGTATCATTTCGAATAGAACCTAATAAATGAATCTATACGATACTTTAAATTATTATCATATTGTCAAAGGATACCAATATTTAATTGTCATTTTTTTATTTATTTAATTATAATATTTTTTTATTGACCACTCCACATTTTTTTTTAAAAAATATACAAAAAAGTAATTTGTCTCCATACGCACAAACATAGGGTTTTTTTTTTTGCTCGCACAACGGTAAGTCTAGTTAAGATCAGGTCTTATCAATGTCACTATACTTTTTAAGTATGTTAAGTACCATTGACTGTAAAAATCCTGTTTATCTTCAAATTGATTCAAAGAAATGCATTTAAAAGGGGATCCTTTTTTTATGTCTGTGTTACACACTTGTTCCGCGTGAATAGATTTTCTGGGACAGAGGAAAGTTTATTAGGAAATTTTTACTTTTTTTTTGGGGTTATGATATTCTTTATTATTATACAGATAAGCAACCCGCAAAATATATCAAAGTTATATGGAAAAAAATTTAAAAGAAAACGGTTTTGTTTACAAATCAAAAAAAAACTCGAAATATAGTTATTTTTTTAATTGGACGAAGATTCCAGACATTGTAACATTTAGTACTTTTTTAAATGAATTTAAGTAGAAGGGCTTTTGTTTACCAAAAAAAAAAGAAAAAAAAAAAAAAAAAAGATGAAAACAAATTTATAAAAAAAAATGGTGTGGATTTTTTGGGTTTTTTTAGTGCATACTGAAATTTTTTAAAATTTTTTTTATGTAAAAAAAATAGGTTTTATATAATAAGGTTCTTAATAGCACAGAATAATTTTTAGTACACAACGGAAATAATTGTTTGCTATGTAATAGAATGAAAAAGTGTAATGTACAACCCGGGGGAAAAAAAAAATTTTTACAGTTTTTAGTTATTGGGGGTTGAATGCACTAACAACTTGTTCAGTTTAATGTCTTAAAAACACAATAATATCCTAAAAAAGTCTGTCAAAATTATTTTATTAAAATTCTTGCTTGGATTGGCCAAAATTTTTATCTATAATTTAAGATGGGGTGGTACAGATCTGAGGACCGAAAGGATTAAACCCAGAACTGGGGGAGTGCCTAAAAAAAAAAAAAACTCCCCCCCCCAAAAAAAAAAAAAAAAAAAATTTTTGGGGGCTTTTTTTCAAGTGCTATGACTAATAAATTCAAATGAGAGTTTTTTAAAATTTTTTAAAATTTTAATAATATTATTCAAATTATTTTAATTACTATTTGGGCCTATGGACGTTATTTTTCAGAAGAAACTTAATTTTTATATACACATCGTATCTATAGCCACAACAGCTTTAAAAAAACTGGCATTCCTTTTTTGAGTCAGAAAGAATTTCTCCTCTTCTAATCTGTATGCTCTGTATGTATCCCAAAGCGGATCCTCTTTGGAATATTGTTCCCATCTCTGGAGAATAGCCCATCCCACAACTCTTAACTTTCTTAATTTTATCCCAAGAAGAGCGTCCTTTTTTTTTATCATACTTTACAGGAAAGCTTTTCTTCCTACCAACAAGCTTGGGAATATGTCTTTCTTTGTATGTATAAAAGGCCCCCTTCGCGAAATTATTTAATTTCCAAGGAGAATTTCTTCTTTTTCAGCTCGTAAAAAGAAGACACTGTACTTTTTCTATGCAACCCTTTATAGTCTTTTAGAAGCGTTGAACTTGAACTCCCCGCTTGGTCGTTTCTTGATTACTAGAGTGTTCACACTATGAAATAAGTTGCTTGCAGAGGGTTTTCTTCGAATTACCAAATCTTTAAATTTTGTCTTAATAAATCATTTACCCATCAAAGAACCACGGTTTTTGTCCTTTTTGGTTTTTTGTTTTGGGACCATCCCGGAATTTTAAAATTTTTTTAGTTAGGCCTTACAAGGTATATATTTTAGTCACGAAATAACAAAAAAATGAAGGTTTAATGAAAATTAAACCATTTAGTACAGTTACTGAAGACCTGAAAGTACCCCCAAAAGGAAATAAATCTGTAGTTTTCATTTGTAATTTTGGTCTTGGGATGCTTTTAGCAGAAAAAATTTAAACACGATTTCGACGTGAGAACCCTCTGAAAAGGGCCCCCAAAACCTAAAAAAAATTTCCCATTATCTGCCAAAATATAATTAGACAACTTTTTTTGCAAAAAAAAATTACCTCGAAGTCTACAAAATGGTCCACTAACCACAACAAACCATGTTTTTAACACCAATATTTTTTGCAAAACAGCCGTCGAAAAAAACCCTAACACTCCCACTTGATAGATGTGGTTAGGGGGTCCGGAGTCACTAGGGATGAATTTTCTATTTTTGAAAACTATTGGGGTTTTTTTAAAAAAAAAAAGTACATTTAGAAAAGAAACACTCTAAGCTTTCAATGATATGCATTGAAAAAAATTTCAATAGATGATGAGTTTTTGATTCGGTTTATTCTACAGATTTTAGAACCCCGAAACGGCTAAAAAATGCAGATGGGCAAAACAATTTTTTATCAAAACGCAAGAAAGATGGTAAGGAAATTTTCGAGATCATTAAACATTTGTAAGGCCATTTAAAAAAAAAAATTTTAAAAACCATTTTTTCAAAAATATCAATAAATTAATGAGAAACTCAAAATATGGAGAAAAAAAATTACCGCTGTTTTTAATATTCTAGAAATATCAGAATAGACCCAAACTCAAAATGATAGGTACGGGTTTTTCCATTCCGATAAACTTTTTAAAGATTAAAAATGTACATTATTGCCCGAGTAATGAAACAAATGCAATCGCCTATAAGTGAATCCATGAAGATAGCGGCATTCTAGCGGTAGAGCGGCAGCAAATGAGGGGACTTTGGGTCCCG
>JAHBCN010023697.1:0-12419 GCA_019359885.1 Listronotus oregonensis | reverse complement strand
ACGTAAGGTAAATCGTTAAATTATCAAAATATACATTTTTTTTTTGCGCTAAAAATTTAACTTGATGGTAAAAAAAAAAGATAGTCAAGAAAAACTACTTTTATTTACCTCAGTTACTTTGGTTTACTTAAAGGTACTTTTTTTTAAACTTTAAGCATTTTGTTTTATTTAAAGAAATTTTTTTTTTATTTCAAGTATAATACTTTTGTACTTCAAGAAATTTTTTAAATTTATTTAAAAAAGCAAGAATATTTTAGTAAGTACTTTTACTTGTACTTGAAGTACTTTTTAAAAAAATCATAAACTTGGCACTTATACTTGAAGAACTATTTAGGAGTACTTTGACAGCTCTGTTACTAATGTATTAAGAACACGAAATTCCGAGACTTATGTTTTTGGGCTACTTCGATTCTGACACAAATCTTTATAATTTTAACCTATATATTTAATCCCCGCATTCCAATAATATTATTCACAACTTTATTACATTGGTTACGATTTGTACCAATTTCCAATCGACCCGAATATCAATCGAGCGTCGGGGGGTTAAACCCTATTTTTTTGTTTTTCCCTTGCACTTGCCTTTTTAAAAACGTAACCAGTGGCACTTGTCACCGGCTAAAAAAAAGTTCTTTTTTCTTTTTTTTCGCACGGTAACATTTTTAAATGACGTTCAATTAGCGCGAGGGGTAAATTGGCTGTCGAAAAGTTTAATTGCTTTTTCAAATTTTTTTTTTTAAATTTGGTAGTGGTTATAGTTACGCCCGGACGGAAATGTATGGTACGCCCTTTTTTCCGATACACGTTGCTTAAATATATTTTGCCCCAAAACCCCTCAAACCCCTTTTCCCTTTTTGCCTATGGGGGACCACCCCACCAAATATCTTAAAAAAAAATAGTTTTATAATTAGATTTTATATAGTTCACCGTAAAAAAGGGTTTTCCCAAAAATTAATTTAAATTGAAATATAGTAATAATAAGTGTCTTTTATTTAATGAAAAAAAAAAGAAATTTTTCAATCGTCTGTGAGGCAAGATATTAACAATCAAATTGTACATTGTCGATATATGTCATGTAAAAAACCTTTCATTTATTTTGGAATATTTCAGAAAAAGGTTCTTACGATTTTTTTTCCCAAAGCAATAAATCATAGTATTAGAAAAATTAAAAAAAAAAAAAATTTATTAACCTTGGTTAAAATAATTTTTGAAATTTTAAAATAGGTCTGTTTGTTTTTAAAAAAAACCCCTGTACAGTATTTTTTTTTTTTTTTTGTTTTTTAATCGCCCTTATGGAAGGCATATTTTGGCCCCCCAATGGGCCCAAAAAAATGTAACATAGGGAAAATAAAACTGAAAACAAACCCCAAACCCCTTTTGTTGTGTTTTTTCCCAAAAAAAGGGGCGCCGGCTGTATCTCAAAAAAAGGGGGTTTTAAAAATTTTCTTTTCCGCAAAAACCCCCGAACGGCGTTCCCCGAACGACGCGAAGGGGGGGTTGGGAACAAGTGCGGAAAAGTCACTTTGCGCAAGCGTTGGGAAAAAAATTTTTTTTCCAGAGCGTCAGATAATACCAATATTAAAGAAATTTATTTTTTTAAATTATGTTTAACTGAAAGATCTACTACAACATATTTATAAATGGGAATTATTTTTTGATAACATTTACAAAAAAAAAAAAAGTTATTAGCATATTGAAAATTTTGCAAATTGTAATTTCATTTGGCGGGGGGCTTATGGGCCTTATTGTACGGCTTGATGAAGGTTGACTTAGCTCGGGGGGGATTTTTTCCCCTGGTCAATATTTTTTTCCCGACATACCTTTTTTTCTGATTTGTGGATTCATCAATGTAGCTAAAAATTTACAGCCGTTGTTTCCACCCCCAAACCCCCTTTGGGCTTAAAAATTTTTCCTTCTCTAGAATCCGCTTACATAGTCGCAGGGATCAAAAAACCCCTTGTCCGTGTACTGGACTGGACTTCTGGTTTTTTTTAATTTTTTTGGTTTTTTTTAAATTTTTGAGGCATTTTACCTATTGAATTTATTCCCACACATTGCGTAGTTTCCTTTTTTTTAAATTGCAGATAAAGTCCGTTATTTGTTTCATCGGACACTACAAAGATTCTGGAAGTGTTATTTTTACTGTCAGGAATTTTCACCCTATAAAATTTTTTTATTATCCTGTATGTATCAATATTATTTTTGTAATTTTTATCTCCCTACAAGCAGGGTAACCCAAAAAATTTGGGGGGAAATTTTTTTTTAAAAAGCTAAATATTATCAGCTGCTTTTTCATGAATCTTGAAACTTCTTCTTTGCTGAAAGTTTTTGTTTTTTTTTGGGCCCGGTTTCCCCATTTTGGTCTTTAAGTAGTGATGTTAGCTTGAAATATGAACTTAAATAAAGGGGTTCCCCTTTTTTTTTTGGGGACCTTTTAAAAAAATAGAGTTTTTATTCCATAAAGGGAAAAGGGTTTTTATTTTTTTTTCCTTTTTCCCCAAAAAAGGCCAAAAACCCCCTTTTCTTCAATACTTTTTGCCCCCTTTTCTGGAGCACCATTTTTTGGAAAAAGACTATATTGATTCTCATATTTTCACGAGTTTTTTCGGGTTTAAAAAATTCAAACTTACAGTATTTGCTGCACCCCGGATAGAATCTGGTAGCTCCTCATCGGAACTATAAATTTTTAAAAAATTTTTTTTGTCGGATTTTTTTTTAAATTTTAAAAAAAAACTATGACGCCTTTTCATTAAAAATGCTTGTTTGTATTGAAATTCATTTGTGCAATTGCTTGTTCATATGGAAACAAAAAAAAAATCTGACATGTGTTAAAATCACAAGATTACATATTGTTGCTTGACTTGTCCCAAAAATTTTTTTATTTTTAACAGGGAAATTTAAAAAAAATTTTTTTTGTGTTTTAGTTGAAATTTAAAATTACGAAGTAACAAAAAAAAAAAGAAAATAAACTAAAACTTCCCAATGGCCTTGTATATTGCATGAAAAGCCTACAATTACTAAAATACATATAAAATCTTGCTCTACCTGTAAGTTTTTTAAAAAATATTTTACTTTTTCCCCGGCGTGCAGAAAAGTTCACTTTTGTGCAACTTTGCGCACTCAGATGCGTGCGGAAAAGTGGATTTTTTCCCCACGCTCGTAGGAAAAAATTTTAGAAAAAAAGGGGGAAAAAAATAGCTGGAAATTTTTTTAAAAAATTTCGGGGAAAGGGCCGCTAGGTAACTGCAATCTTGATTCAAAAAATGTGATGTTTTGTGTTTTGCTTATTAACCAAAAAAAAAATACCTGATCTTTAAAGTCAGCATAATTTGAACCTTTTTTTTTTTAAAAATTTTTTTGCTGTATCTCTAAAAATAAAGTGGTGGAGGGTATTTAAATTTTTCGTAAAAACACTCTGTATATTAAAAACGGCAAGCCTTTTTTAAAAAGGGGGGGATAGTTGAAAAACTATTCTTGGGCAAATTGTTAGTTTCCATTCCCCTAAAGGCTTTTTAACTTTCCGACAGAAATGGTAATTTTCTAAAAAAAATTAAATGCATTGGTATGTTTTTTTAAAAAAAAAAGGAGCTAAAAAATGCTTAAACAAGCTCAAAAACCCCTTTCTTGATAGCTTGTTCCTTACCTAAAATTTCCCCCAAAAGAAAATTTTATACGCCCAATATCTCAAAAACTAAAAAAGCTACAAAAATTTTATATGAGAAAATTATGTTTTTTTAAACCTTTAATTTGGGTTTTTGATTTTTTTGCCTAAATGCAATACTTTGCAGTTATAATCAATAAATCATTTTCATGTTTTTTTTAAGGTATACCCCGGGGGTTCGTTTTTTTATTAAAACCCAAAAATTGCATTTAAAAGTTTATATTCCTAAATTAAAGGTTCCTAAAAAAAATTTAAAATTCCCCAAAAAATTTTTCTTAAAAAATTTTTTTTTTTTTGAAAATTTTTTTAAATTTTTTTTTAATTTTTGGTAAAAAAGTTTGGGGTTTTTGGGGAAAATTTTATTTTAAATTCTTTTTCATAAAAAAAAATTTTAAAACCCAAAGCAAATTTTTTTCCCCAAAACCCCCCCTTAACCCTTAAAATAACAAACTTAAAAAAATTTAACATTTATACCCCCCAAAAAAAATTTTTGTTCTAGCATAACTTTTTAAAAATGGGGAGCCTTTTGAAGATACAGTGTTTTTAAAAACCCCTTTTAAAAAACCCCCACCACTTTATTTTGAAATACAAAAAAACCGTAAACAAAAAAAAAAACCTTAACTTTAAAATCAGGTTTTTTTTTTTTTGGGGTTTAATTCTTTTAAACATCTTTTTTTTTCAAGTTTTCAGTTCCTAGCCCTTTTTGGGTTTTTAAAAACCATTTCCCCAAAAAAAAATTTTTCCTTTTGGGGTTTCCCAAAATTTTAAAATTTTTTTTTGTAAAAAAAAAAATAACGGGGGTTTTTTTGGGGCTTTTTAAAAAAAAAGACGTTTTCGGTAATCACTGTTCTAACTGAAAATTTTGTAAATAAAATTTTCCCTAAAATTTATGAATATCTTTAAAAACCCCCCCCTTTCCCCCAAAGTTTTTCCCCAAAATCCAAAATTTCTGTCGTGACTCATTTAATCCCGGGCCCCCCCAAAACCCACGAAGGGGGTGAAAAAAAAACTAACACTAGTAAATGATTTTTAAGCCTATGGTATATTTTTTCCCTCAAATAACAGTGAACCGGCCAAAATTTCATAAAATTGTCATTTCGCAAGAATAAATCACTAGCTAGCGATCGCATTTAAAAAAGCAGCCTTTTTTTTAAATATTTTATCAAAAACAAAAAAAGTAAAACACATTCCTTATTTTTCAACTTGAAGAGACTTGAAAAAAAGGGGATCGACGGGGGTTTTTATGCTGTTCGATGATTTTATTTTGTTTTAAAATTATTTAAAGATTTTTTAAGTTTAAATTTTAATTTATACAGGGTATTTTCTAAATATTATAAATTTCTAATAATTGTAGTATATAGATATTGTTTTGTGCCAATTTTTTTTAAAATTTATCTTATTTTGTGTATATAATTGTATATAAAGATTTAGTGTTGTTAAAAACTTTTAATTCTGTAAAGTATGAATATTAACCAACCTTTAACTAGTTATCCGCCTATAAAAAAAAATCAGTTAACGTTAAAAGAACGAATAATGGTTAAAAATGTTTACCATTGGATTGGGCAAAAAAGAACTAACCACTTTGGGTGCTGCAGAGATTATCAACTTTAACAAAAGTTAATTCGCGTACGGTATTCAAAAGTTTTAAAAGGCAAAAAAATCAATATTATAAAATTTTTCGGATACTGGAAAATGAGATTTTTTTTTTATTTTTTTCACACTTTTTTCTTTTTTGATTGTTAAACATGAAACAGAAGCTGTTTTTTTTGGGGGGGCCCCTTATATATTTAAAAAATAATAATAATTAAATTTTTTAATTCCATTTTACGACATATTAGTTTAAATTCTGTCATTTCGAAAACATATTTAAAAAAATCATACTATGTTAATATTAAAAAAAAAAAAAACTTAAAAAGTAAAAAAAACCCTTTAAATTTTTTTTTAAAAAAGGGGAAAACGTTTACGCCCCAAAAACTCGAAATTCTAAAAATGTTGACCTGTTACCAGGTTGTAATAGTTTTCTTTATGACATTCTTATAAGGTATGCGAACCTTGCTTCGCTCAACCCACAATGTTTGATCAAAAATATTCTCGTTTAAATCCTAAATAGGAAACGAAAGACCCCAAATAGTTTTGGATTCCAAGCTGATGATCTCAGAGCTTTCGTGCCTTTATAGTGGATATTTTTAATGAAGCAATGCGTGTGAATATCGTATTTAATATTGAGATTGCAAGATCGGTGGTGAATTGGAAGTCGGTGTAACCGATTGTCTATCGTTCTGCTTTTAAAATTTTTTTTAAATTTTTTTTTAAAACTAAAATTTTATTATTTTTTTTATGTAGCAAAATAAAATCAGAAAGGTAAAATTAAAGTAAAAAAATTTTTTTTTTTTTTTGGGAAAAAAGTTTAAAAATCGCCAAAAAAAATCAAATTTTTTGTTCTATGACCCCAAAATAGGAGGTGTGCAAAAATTTTAAAAAAAAAAAATTTCATTTTCATTTTAAACCGAATAATACCAAAATAATATAGGCTTGTTACTAATTTAAAAGGGGGTTTTTTTAAAATGGAGAAAATAACTTTGCTTGTAAAAAAAAAATTTTTTTTTTTTTTTACGAAATTTTATCATTTATTTTCTAAAATGCATACGCCACTGGAATTGATTCCCCTGATCCCACAAACCCCGGGCCTCAAAAAACGAGCGATGCGTCATTGACAAAAATTTTTTGGGCATAAAGTATATTTTTTTTTTCATTTTAAAATTTTTGGTGGTCATTCAAAAATGAGAACTGCAAATTTTTTTCAAAAACCTACGCCATTTTAGGGGTAAAAAAACCCCACATTAAAAAAACCCCAAAGGGGAAAAGGGGGGGGGGTATATTACATGGAGAAAATGTGAACCCAAATTTGAAATTAATTGATAATGTATTTTTAAAAAGGCAGTAATTGGGTCTTTTAAAAAGTAATTTCAAAAAAAAACGTTTAAAATTTTAATATTTTTGATAAGGGAAGACTTTTTTAAAAGAGAAGCTAAATAACCCGAGTTTTGCTCTGACGACTTCAAATTTTGGAACTATATTCTTGAGATGTTTAACTTTACGCAAAGACAAAAAAAAACGATTTTTTAGCCTTAACCCCCCTTAAATGCCTTTAAAATGTATATATTATGGGGAATAGAAAAAATTTCAATGCTGGAAAAAACCATTTTGGTTCTTTGTCATAATTTCTGCTTACAGAAAACTGTAAAAAACTTTTAATGTTGGTGGACAATCTTTTAAAAGATAAATAAAATAAAATTATGTCAAAATTTTAAAGCAGTATTTGTTATTTCAACGACATTTAAAAATATTTATTATAAAAAGATAATTTATACATCACAAAATAAGCAAATATTAAATTATTATAAATCATATATATTATTTCTATGGTCTATTGGATATCATTGGTAATTAGTAGATGTAAAACTGCTGTTTTTTTATCCGGTAGATTTTTTGGGTCACAGGCATCCTAATTTTTAGGTTACTTTTACTTAACTTTAAAATTGCACGAAAATTATTTTTTCTTTGAACCGATTACACCAAACTGAATGATTTTTTAATAAAAAAACTTATTATTTTACAGAACAAACAATTTTTTACAACAATTTAATTATTTTCAATAAAAAAACTTTCAAAAATAAGATTTTTATTCTCAAAAGTGCTCACTAAACACAATTTAATTTTGAAAATTTTCCACTTGGTTTTGAAAGTGAAAATTCAATTTTTTTTATTTTTTTTTTAAGAATATCTAAATGAGAATATTCTGTAAAAATAAACAAATTTGGTTTACGGGGGTTTTTTAAACGATGATTACGAATTTGAAAAAATAGTTTTTCGGCAACGTTTCGTTCTCGAGATATTCATCATCAAATTTGAAAATCAAACTAACCTCATTTTTACTATATTCCCCCTTCTTTTTGTATACAATTCCTGATTTTTACACTAAAGTGGCAAATAATATTTTATGAACACCTTTAAAAACTTTTTTTTTTTTTTAACCCCTTTTTTTCCCTTTTTATGAACCCTTTAAAAACTTGTATTTTTATTTATTTACATCCTTTTTTCCATTAAATTGCTAACTTTAAGTTCAAATGGAGGCCATTTTTGCTTATAAACCCTGTGTCTACATGGTTAGCCACGTTGGGGCTGTGAAAGTGGAGGTTTGCAATTAAATGGAAAAAAGTATCAAAAAACAAATTTTTAAAAAGTGTTTGTGAAATATTTAGTGTAAAAATCAAGAATTCTGTGCAAAAAAAAGGGAAGAAATAGGGTAAATAAGGTTAGTTTGATTTTTAACTTTGATGATGAATATCTCAAAAACTAAACTTTGCCGGAAAAATATTTTTTCAGATTCAAGAAACCCCTGTATACCAAATTTGGTTAAAATCGTAAAGGAGATAGATATGTTACCATCAAAATTATGTAAGTTACATTTAAAAAAATATATATTTTTTAGCCTTACTTAAATTTCTCTTGGTTTAGAAGGAAGTGGCAAAGTATTGCAAACCTAAATATGTAATAAAATATAATTATATATAACATATTTCTATAATATACCATATTTTGCTTCTGGAATTTTTTTTACTTACCGGGCCCTCGGCCGATTTTATTAAAAGTTTGTATACATCTACTCTGATCACGAATCCAAAGTCAAATTTTGTCGGACTCTGTAGTTTTTAAGTTATAATGCCCCACTCGAACCTAAACTGCAGAACTTTCCTAAAATTCCTCCTCCTTAAAACTGATTACACCCAAAATGGAAGTTTTTATGGAAATACACTTATTATTTTATAAGATAAATTTAATTTCACCTTCATTTCACAAATGTTTTTAATAAAAAAAGCACACAAAGCACTTCACAAAAATATTATTATTACTTTTATGATGTCAACAAAATTGTCTAGAGATTTTAGACTGTTTTATGTTGGTACACCAGGAAAAAACAATTGAATGGCCCACACAATTGAATGGCCTACTTTATAAATTTGAAGCATATTCAATTGTTTTGTGGTCTCTGCTATTAACTATAAATTGTCTAAAATAATTAGACAATTCTGTTGTTTATTAAAGTAAAAATAATATTTTTGGTGCTTGTGTGCTTTTTTTATTAAAAATAATTGTTAAATAAAGGTAAAATTAAATTTATCGTATAAAACAATAAGTGTGCAGATATGAGGTTAGGTTCGAGTGGGACATTATAACTTAAAAACTATCAAAGTCCGACAAAATTTGGCTTCAGATTCGTGATCAGCGCCCAAAAAACCCCTGTATACAAAATTTCAATATAATCGGCCGTGGGCCCGGTAAGTAAAAAATCAGGTAAAAAATTACCTTATTTTTGAACATATTTTTAGTATATAAGTTAATAAATTCATACTTCTGCCTTTTGTTACTTAAGTTACTTTGAAAAATATGCACTGGTAACTAAGGTTTCCCTGGTTGCCACCTAAATACCCATTTCCTGAACTGGTGAATCCCTGTTTTCAGTTTTTCATTGTTCTGCAAAGTATTCACTTATTTATCAGATAAAACCAAAAATATGTAAACTAGTAATTTCATAAAAGTCAAATAAGAATATGATTCTTTTAGTATTCAAAAAAAATTGATTTTTGAACAAAAAAGAAAAGTTTGCAGAAAATAATTTTAATACTACAAAAATAGCAATATTACAATACCTTAAATTGGAAATAAAAATTAAATTGATATCCTAAACAAAAGTCGACTATTTTTTAAAAAACTGCCTGTTTTTGGGAGTGGCCTACTTAAAAATTAGAGCATGGAAAAATGGCTATCCACTATATAGTGTTTAATGGAGAATACACAGAGTTATTAATAATTTACAAGCATGGAAAATTACGCAGAATTGTAACAATTAATTGAGGGATATTAGAGATGACGAAATCCATTTAAAATAGGTCGTAAGGAAATTTTTAAAAGGGGTAAAAATGTTAACCAGACAGGTGCCAAATTAAAGCTCATTAAAAGATGTTTTTTAAATACGCAACGAGGTCTTTGCCATGGTTATAAAAGGTCAATTTTTCCATATTTCGGTGGTAATTTGAGGGTCGGTTGTGTGTCCGGGAAAAAAAATGAACTTGGTCGAATTTTGACAGGAGCGGCCATGTTGGTGCACAGGCAGGAGAATAAGGAGACGTAACTTGTGCAGGTATTTACTGCTAATTTTCATGCCTCCCAGAGGGGATTCAACGGCTGCTTTTGCCTCGGCGAAGGACGTCGTTCTTGGTCCGCTCATTCTTCCTAACACTAAATCCCCGAAATCCCATACACCTATCACATTTCCCTTGCACTACGTTCGACGGGTTTTTCGCCCCTTCGGACAGTCTATTCGCGCAGAAAGAGTTTTTACAGGAAATCGGGACACGAACACTTCATTTCACTACTTTAATTTTCTTATTAAACCATTTTTTCTTCCTCGGATCGGGCTTCACCTTCCCTTTAAATTTTCCCGATGCTCAGACATTGACCCGATCGGGTTTTCGTGGCCAATCACGTTGCGCGTGCGACACGAGCAGACCGAACTGTGGATTCGATAATCTTCATTTTCCCGACCTTAGCAATCTTGTGAATCAACGAAGAAATCTATAAAATAATCATGATTTGGGATGTTTCAAATGTTTTTGAAAAAATCGAACAAAGAAATGTTTCTTTAAATGCGCGGAAATGCGGCAGTTTGCGGAAAAGGCTCTGATGTCATCAATTTTTTTGCATTTAATTTTAGAAATAAAGCTAATAATAGACTACTGTTTAATTTAATAAAATTTGAAAATGAAAGTAATTTCGTAAGTTCTTATTAAACATTTGTTTTAAGGTTTTTTTACATTTTTAAAAAATACATTTTTATCGATGTGATGGCTTTTTAAATTGTAGGATTTGCATTTCTATTGACGGATTTATATTTAGTAGTACCCTCTATTGAGAAATCATACAACTAAACTATCATTTTGTGATTATCAAATCGACATTTGAGATTTAAACAAAAGCTTTTTTTTTCTACTGAATTTGCTTGTGTTTGAACGCGAAAAAAAAAGGTATTGTATCAAATGTCACATTTTAAAGTCAATCCAAATTTTAAAGCCAACAAATGAAACTCTTTTCAAAAACGAAACGAATGTAAAATGTAGGCAACATCAAAACATGCGTTTTGTAACATTCAAATATTAAAAAGAGACTGCCTCTAGACGGTATTGCTACGAGCATATACCGTCTAGAGGCAGCCTTGACGCTGGGCAATGCGTACAAGTGTGCGAGAGAATGAAGAATCACACTATAAATTTTCTCTCTCGTTCCAACGTACTGATTGGTCGGTGGGAAGGATACACAAACTATACATCCAGCTTTTCATTTTAAGCACAAATTCCAAGGTAATTGTTTACAAAACGGTTTTCTGCTATTTTTGGATTAAATGGCAAAATTTTTTAAAAGTCGTATTCTAGTGTCCCCAGGGGTTTCAAATATATTGGCAGAAGAGAAATTAGGTGTTTTAAAATTTTTATTTCGTTTTAAAAATTTAAAATTAATTGATTTCTTCTAAAAGAAAACTCCCCGTTATGACAAGAAACAGCAAGAAATTAATTTTAAGATTAACCGTGCAGTGTTGCCAAATGGGGGTCCTTTGCAATACGTCTTGGCATTTTCACGTCTGAAATATAATTGGGTAAAATAAAAACCGTTTGCTAAGAACTAACCATGACCGACCTTTAGACAAATTCAAAAGCTTTTGTTCTAGTCGGTCATGGTTAGTTCTGGTAAAAAGCAGCTTTTTATTTATCCCAATTATATTTCAGACAGACAGAATGTCAAAAAATTTGATAGCTTAAATTTGTTAAATCTGGCAACACTTGAGAACCCCCAAGTTTGTTTTTTCCTAAAATTTAAAAAATACACAATTTTTTGTTTGTGCGCACGTAAATTGGTATTCCTAATAAATAACAGAAGGTGTGTATACCAAATATTAACCATATAATAGTAAAATAGCAGAAAACCGTTTTGTATAAATTACCAATTCCAAAACCAACTGAAAAAAAGTTCTAATTTTAAATGTCAATTTGGCATTGACATTGACAATTTATAAAACAAAAATGTAAAATGTAGACTATCATCAAAAAATGCGTTTTGTAATATCCACATAGTAAAAGAAAAAAATCCAGGTGTATTTTAAAATGCCAATCAGAAAAAAATACTTTTTACGTTTCTCGATTGAAATCCACTCTTGCCTTTTTTTTTGACCATCGTTTTTTTTCTTACCCTTCCCAAAGGGTTTTTCAATTTTTTTTAAATTTTTAAATTTTGGGATGCGAAGTATCAACAACAATCTTTGGAAAAAAAAGGATTTTAATGTTTATAGGGAAAGGGGAAAACCCGTACCTATCATTTCATATGAGTTTGGGTCCATTCTGGGGTTTTTTTTAAAAATTTAAAAAAAACGGTCAAAGATTTTTTTTCAATAGTTTGAGGGGGGTCAAAAATTTTTTTTTTTGAAAAAAAGGTTTGTTATTAACATTTTTTTTAATAATGAGACCTTAGCAGGTGTTCAATGATCCCAGAAAATTTCCTTCGCCATTTTTTTTTGCGTTTTGAAAAAAATTTTTGCCTCTGCATTTTTTTGCCGTTTCCCCCTTCTAGAAAATCTGTATGTTATGTTATGTGTTTTTCGACGGCGTTTTTGGAAAAAAAATTGGGTAAGAAAAAGGAAGGACCATTT
>JAHBCN010023696.1:0-12463 GCA_019359885.1 Listronotus oregonensis | reverse complement strand
TTACGTTCTATTTGTTTTTACATCTTTAGTTATAAAAGCTGTTTTGATGACTAAAATTCGCCAGCAAACCAATAGTCATTATCACCACCGAACATATTGTATGTTCGCTGATCATCATCTTTTTTTTTTAGGGGAAAAATTTTGTTTTAAATAATTATTAAAATCATGAATCGCCCCATATTTTTTATGGGGAAAGGGAAAAATGCACGAGGGTTTTTTGTGCAGTAAAGAGGGGTTAAAGGGGGTTTTTTGAAATTCGATTCGTATAAACGTTTAAAAACCCCGTGAAAAATTTTTAATAAAAGGGAAAAACCGCTTTTTTGTTCAAAAAAAAAGATATTTTTGAAATGCTTTTTAATGTTTGCAAATAAAAAAAATGAAATTTAGGTAAATAATTATAAAAAAATGAGCCCGAATTTTTATTTTTGGGGTTTTGAGGTCCCCAAAAAAGGGAGACGTTTAAAACCGGTCCCCCGGCGGCCCTTTTTAAGAAAAATATTTTGTTCAGGACCACAAAAACCCCCCGGAGTAAAAAAAATTTGTTTATTAGAAATTTGTAAAAAAACCTTTTAGAAGACGACGTTTATATCACCCCTTAGTGCACACCAGGTACTCCGTTTTGGAATTATAGCAAAATTTTAAAGGGCAAAGATAAAAAGACGACATTTTTATTTTACTTGATGTCAAATTTAATTTTTTTTTAAAAACTGGTTTTACCTTTATTTTAAATACAAGATTAAAAAAAACTTAAAACAAAACAGCCCCTTTTTTTTAAAATAAAACTAAACCCTTTTGCTTTTTCCCAAAAATTTTGGGTTTTTTGATCTTTGCCTTTTTTTTACGAGTAGCCTTTTGCACCTTTTTTGGGTGTTAAAAACCATTTGAATTTAAAGGTTTTCTGTCACCGAATATTTCCCCAACCCCCTTTTGGGGTTGAACAAGAGAATATGTTTCCTTCATGACTGCACGCCATAGGTCGCTGTCAGGTCCCCCAAGAGTTTTCTTCAACGGTCTTTTGGATTTTTTTATCGACCATATTTAAAAAAACTGACCTCATAGTCTTCAAACCCCTCGGTTTCCCCCCACTTTTTGCGTAAATTTGGGGAAATTTGGTTTGAGAAGGGGAAAAATGGGGAGGAATAGTCAAAATCTGTATTGGCCATATTTTCGTGGAAAAAACCAGGTTTTTAAAAAAATTAGGTTCTTTCGAGGAAAAATTTTGTCTAACGGGTTTCGGGAACTCGTGGAGCCGACGTTGCTTCTCCTTGAACTTCTATAATACTTCAACGGGTTCAGTTGGTACTTCCTTTTTTATTTGCTTTCAAAAAAAAAAAAATTTTTTTTCTTTTTTTTTTCTGCCCCCTTTTCTAACAAAAAAACTCCCTTTTTTTTAAAAAAAAGGGCCTTTCCTTTCCCTTTTTTCTTTATAGGGTCAAATAGTCGATAAGCTTTGCTCTCTGTCCCTTTTCCAATCAAAAACGGGGATAGTTTTTCTGTCCAACTTTTTGCGTTTTTTTTTGGGGATTGTGAGCATGTTTTTACAACCAAAAAAGGACCCCTTTTCTAGCTTGGGCTTTCCCCAAATTCCGCTTTTCCTTTTTTCATCCAAAATTTCGTCTGATCGATTTAGAAAGATACAAGCCGTGTTCCTTTTTCCCCCCAGAAAATTTGGGGTAATCGAATCTTTAACTTGGCTTTTCTCCAAAATTGGGTTCAAACGTTCAGCTTTTTCCGTTTTTTTCTCTTGACAACTCCCCCGGATGTATGATACCATTGCTTCTCAAGAAATTTTCTTTTTTAAACTTCTCACCACCATTATCAGAAGTAAGACTTTATTGTTTTTCCTGTTTGATTTTCTACGGATTTTTTAAAGTTTTGAACGTTAAAACCCCCTCTTTTTTGGAAAAAAAAAAATTTTCGCAAAGTTTTGTCCCCGTAACCCCACAAAAAAAGTTATCATTATAGGGGAAACCTACCAAAATTTTTTAAGGATTCAATCGGTCCACATAAGCCTGATGAAAATTCCCCAACTTTTGTTCCAAGATTTTTTAAACGGCAATCGGGGCCTTTTCCTTTTTGAACACAGATTTCACACTTTAAATTAATTTTTGTTCATAAAAAAGGGATTTGAGACCACCCCCATTTTTCACTTGTCCAAGCTCGCAAGTTTAAGGTCCAGACGAGGTTAATCTTTTTGAGTTACTTGCGGAAACATGGCATTTTGTTTTTTTAAGTACTAAGTCCAGTTGAAAAAAACCCTTTTTTTTTTTGGGGCCCCGGTCGCAATTAGATGCTTTTTTGGATCAAAACCACAGCCCAGTTTAAAAAACAACTGAAAAAATTTTTAAAAACCATTTGACCACCGATAGTGGTTTGGGGAACCTTTAAAGGGGGAACGTAGACTGTGTTCTGACCTTTTAAAAAATGTATCGAAACTGGTAATTTTACTGTCCCTTTTTTTTAGATGCTGATAAAACCCGGGGGTTATTTGCAGGGGCTGATCTGATACCACTAGTATTTTTGATTTTTCAAGCATATTAGCATCATTTCATTGAAGCTTGGGGATTAATAAAACCCCCATTTTTAGCGTTTATACTGTTGGGAAAATCCCCCTAACGCAAAAAAAAACCAACCCCTTTTTATCTTTGTACTTGTCAAAATTTTGACAAAATGTCCGTTTTTGTTTCTTTTTAAACAACGCACCCCTTTTTTATTTCGGTTTTTTTTTCCATAGATTTTTTTTAAAAAGATTTGGGGTGGTTTTTCTTAAACCTTCAAAAGTAGTACGCTTCTGGGGTTTTCCTTTCTTTTGGGTTTACATCGTGAAGTAATTTCAATTTCATGCTGTCACCCGTCACTGCAACAAAACCCTGCCTTGATTTTCCCCCGACCCCTTTTGGGATTCAAAATGGTAAAAACCGCAAGAAGAATCACACCAATCCATTCTTCACTAACGGGAATCCGATTTTGAGGTTTTGGGGGTAAAAATTATTTTATTGAAATACTTTTCCCAACCTTTTGGTTTAATGGGGTAATTTTAAGTACGAAAAAACCTACCTTCCTGGTCAGTCCCTTGTCCTCAAAAGTTTTGATCAAGTTATCCCAAACTTCTTTTGCAGTTTTGGTTTTCTGGACATGCACATAAAACCGTTTCCCCGGGGTAAAAAAAACTTACTTTTTGCTTTCGATATCTTCTTTCATCCGTTTCTGTGCCCAAAACACAGTTCCAAAGCTCTTCCCCCTTAATTTTTCTATGGGCGGAATTCCGGGACATAATAACTTAGTAGCGTTGCTCTGGGCCCGTAAACCTTTTTTGGAATTTAGCAGAATATTTTAAAAGGAAAGATGAAAAAGACGACAGTTTTATTTTACTTGATGTCAAACTTAATTTTTTTTTTCACAATTGGATTACCTTTATTTTAAATACAAGGTTACTAAAACTTAAAAAAACAACACTCCGCAGGTCCTTTGTTATTATCATATTCGTGTTTAGCGACTTTAAAAACCATCGAGTTACAAAATTGGGCTGATATTAGAAGGAATCGTTGTAAAACTCCAGAAGACGACGTTTACACCCTCTTAGCGCGCACCAAGTACTCCGTAGGTTCTTGTCAATATCATATTCGTGTTTAGAGATCTCGAAAACCACCGAGAAACAAATTTGGGCTCATTTCTATCACTATTTACCTAGTTATACATTTTTCATAATTGCAAACTTTAAAATGCATTTTAAAAATGCATTTAAAACTTTTTTAACTCACTCTTGCTCGAATGGCAGTAAATCTTTCTGGTCCTTTGCCAAAAACATTAGTCAAAACTTCTGCACAAATTCTTTCCCACCACTAACCTTTAAAGATGAAATTGTTTCTACCTCTAAAGGATAAGCCCAACTATTTGCCTAACAATTTGCTGCCAATTCTACCTTTGATCCTCCCGGTAATCATCCTCTTCCAACAGTTGCCCCTGTTCCTCATATAATGTCTGATATCATTTTTAAAGTCAAACTGATCAAGCGTTTTCTTTCTTCTCTTAATACTAAAAAAATTGTCTGTACTAGATTACATACCCGCAATCGTCTTAAAAAAATGTGCTCCTGAGCTTACACCCATCTTACCTCGCCTCTTTCGAATCTCTTACGACTGGGGCATTTTTCCGGAGAGCTGGAAAACTGCACGTGTGCAACCTGTCCCCAAGAATGGATGCAAAACTCTCCCTTCTAACTATAGACGTATATCTCTTCTTTCTGTTGTTTGTAAGATAACGGAAACATTCATTCATTCCCGAATCTTAAGGTATTTGGAAAAACACAAAATGTTACATGACAGACAGTATGGATTCCGCTACAGAAGATCTACAGCAGATTTTCCTTCTTTTGTCTCACACAAATGGAACAAGTCCCTTGAGTTCGTAGCTAAAAATGACTCAAAAAATATTTATTAAATTGTATTTTTTTAGTGTGCGACACTGACCAGACATTTAAAAAATATTTCTCTTATTAGCGACTATATTTCTTGCAATTGTCTTTTGGAGTCCCGGTGTACCAGTCTATACTTCGTGGTTAGTTAGAGTTTTTAAAATTGTAATGGGTATTTCGCATGTTCCAAGATTATTCGTCGATATTAAAAATTAGTTCGTCCCCGAAAAATAAAAATTACAAAACTGCAAGTCGCCTGTTCTTAATAGAGTTCCTGTTTAATAACTTCAAAGTTTTGTCAATAAGTTATATGAAAGGGAATAATAAAATAGAAAAAAGGGGGGTTTCAAGAATTTGTAGTATTATTTTTCTACAAAAATATTAAGGGGCTATACCTAGTTAGGATTGGATTTGGATCTACACGGCCATAATAAGACCCATGGTAACTTACGGTTCATAGTGTGGTGGTCCAAAACAGAACAGTTACGGCAAAACATAAGCTAGATCAAATTCAAAGAATAGCATGTTTAAACATCACAGGTGCTAAAGGACCACAGCGACTAGAGCTATGGAGGTGATATTGAATCTCACCCCCTTGATATATTTGAAAGGGAAGCGGCTTTGATGACTCTAACACGCCTCCGCATGGTCGATTTAGACATTAATGTAGGCACTGGCTCAACTGGACGACGCCTGTGGAGGGATGTTACAGGGGAACTTCCAATTCTGCAGGCAAGAGCGGACTCAATTGCAGCAAGGTTCGTTTTCAACAAACCCTACACAATCAACATAAGAGGAACAATACCAATAAAAGGCGAGTCTAAAGGAACCATTAGCCTGTACACTGACGGCTCCAAGACCAAGTGGGCACAGGCTGTGGCATATACTCACCAACCATAAACCTGAAAATCGGATGGACAATGGGCGCCGAACCCAGCGTGCTTCCATCCGAACTGACAGCCATAACCATAGCGGCTTGCGAAATTAAAAGCCGCAACATCACCAACCATACGATCTGTATTTATACAGACAGTAGGCAAGCATTACTAGCCCAGAAAAGACCACGCATTACTTCGGGACTTGTACTAGAATATCATCAAGCCCTGACTAACATCTCTCTAAATAATGTGGTCAACCTAGCCTGGATCAAGGGACATGACATATCTAAAGGTAATCATACGCTGACTCTCTGGCCAGGCGGCTGCGGTCCCGTCCCCGCCACTGGACTGACAACAACAGCGTTTAAAGACATCATTAAAGAGTACTCCAATCGACTGTTTAAAGGAGAATGGGATAATACTACGAACTGCAACTTTGCAAAAATAATGCTGAGCTATCCAGACAAGTCAATAGCGAAAAAAACCTTATGATGTCCAGAAGGAACTTGCGAACACTAACGGGTGTTCTAACTGGTCACTGCGGGCTACAAGGACACCTATTTAAAATGGGCCCATGAAACACAGGTTTATGTAGAGGCTGTGAACAAGAAGATGAGACCGCGGAACACATTCTTTGCGATTGTCCCGCCCTCACATTTGAACGGAATTTCATGCTGGGCACGAACTGGCCATTACTGGCCGAAATTAGGGAGATTCCACATAAAGACGTCGTCAACTATTTTAAATCAATAGGTTGGACGACGCAGTGAAACTCCCGCCTACAAGAGAAAGCACAAAGGATCTACTGAGGTCTAGGTGCAGTGGTATATTACCACCCCGAAATTCAGATCAGATCAGACTTAGTTAGAGTAAATATTCTCAAAGATATACGCATATTTGTAAGGACGTCCTCGAGCGCTAGACCCGTATTTGAACACTATGTTTTCAATGTCGGTAAGCATGATTTCTCCGAAACGGCTCAATTGATCGGGTCCAAAATTTTACACAATCTTCTTTGGTATATTCCTTAGGTATTAATCAAATAAATAGGATTTCTAAAAATATATTTCAATTTTTTTAAACTATTTTCGAAAATTACCAGTTTTTTTAAAAACTACACTAAGTTCATTATTTTGAATTTTCTATTTTAAATAACCCAAACCAAAGATATCTGGCTCACCGCTGGATACCTTTTTTATAGGGCCTCCAGGAGATTGTCTACAGGGGCAATACAACTGGGTATTCTCCAAAACAAACAATGGGGTTTTAAAGCTTAGAAAATTTGCTACATAGGTATAACCCCTTAAAGAAGGCATATTTGGATTCTTATTATTTAATTTATTATTATTATTTATCCTTTAAGAAAACTATAGCATTTTTCAACCCTGAAGAAATTTCTGTTATTAGGGCAAAAAACCTTCATAATGAGATTTTTAACGGATTTTTCGTTTTCACACCGTCTTTCAGCGTGGCAAATCACATATAAGTCTATCCAGAACGCAAATATTAGCCATCAGAGCAAGTGACATTTGCTCAAAGCAGGACCGGCCTTATAGAAATTTTTAATTAAATTCAAGTTAAGGCCTATTTGCTCATAAATTATTTTTATGACATGAGAGATATCGATTATGTGATAAATCTATATTAAATTTTGAAAAGTCAGGAATTAATATTCTCTTTTTCACATCATTGGTCTTTTCTCTTTGCTAACGATATTACCCTTTACTCTAATATTCAGTCTAATTTGGGAAATATTCACAGGGTAATGCGGATATTTCTTTTATTAACGTTTAATTGATATGAGATTAATATCTCGTTTAATTAAAAATCTTAAAGACAATCATGCTTGCTTACACGAAAAAAAGTTGCCAATATTCATCTCTTATTTATGAGCGGCCATGTTTAGAGAAGGCTTTTTTCTCTGGCCCTTTACCTTTACAGAGAAAAATAGAGGCGGTTTTAGTACCTTAAATTTAATAGCAAACCACTAGTACTATCTTTTGAAAAGTGATCAGTAGAACATATATGGTATAATCTGTACAAATGTTCCCTTTTCTCCGTCTTCTATAAAGAAAAACCTAGAAAAAACAGCAATTTTTCGTCGTACTGTCAATAGTTCTATTTTAAAAATGTAAAAATCAGATTAATTATTTTTTTTAAATAAAACCTTATCGGTCCATTTTTTATCGTAGAAAAAAGTCGGAGAAACCGCTAAAATTAACTGTTTTTTAAAAAAATCCATACCTTGGGTCCTTTTAAAGGTAGAAAGCTGATCTTTTTGGATATAATTGTTTATAATATTTTGTTTAAATAGACTTAAGGCTGACGCTGCCCGACGGGTATTTTTTTCAAAATCGCAATTTAAATATTTTGCACCGATATTTTGGACGACTCAGCGTATTATCTCTAATTGTCCAATTTGATTGATAAGTATAAGAAATGCCTCCGAATATTGCGCTAAATGCGCGATTTCCCTCGTGAAAGTAGAGGGGGGGGGACTCAAAGAAGGGGGGAAAAAAATGTTAAGCAACACGCTGTACATTTTTCTCCGCTTGCACAATTGTTAAATTTATTACCTATTCGTTAATATAGAAGTTAACTCAGATTCTATTCCTGAAATTTAAGGGGAGAATCACTATTAGTCCAGTAACTGAAGACCTGAAAGTACCCAAAGCTGTAAATAAATCTGTACAGTTTTTATTTTTTGGGCAATTCTTGGTCTTCGCGTATGCTTTCGAGCAAAAAAATTTTCGGGGTTCCCGGGGACAAGGAAACCCGCTTAAAAGGCCCCCCCCAAAATCCCAAAAATGGTTTCCCGCGAATATCTGCCAAAATATGGGAATTAAAAAATTTTCGTTTAGAAAAAAAATAAAGATCACCTTGAAATCTATAAAAATGGTGTTTACTTTTTTTTTCGCAACATAATATTTTTCGCAAAAACGGCCGTCGAAAAACCCCAAAATTTTTTTTATTTTATGATGTTTAAACGGCTACAAAATGCAGATGGGCAAAAAATTTTTTTTTTCAAAACGCAAGAAAGATGAGGAAGGAAATTTTCTGGGATCATTGAACACTTGCTAAGGTCTCATTAAAAAAAGAAATGTTAATAAAAAACCATTTTTTAAAAAAAAATAAATATATTAATGAGATTTCCCCAAAAAAAAAAGGAAAAAAAAAGTTTGCCCCTTTTTTTTTATATTCTAGAAAAATTTTAATTTTTTGATGAACTGAATGATTAGAAAATGTACATTATTCCCCCAGCAATTAGTGATGAGCGAGACCGGTCTTGGTCTTGGGTCTTGGTCTTGGTCTTACAGCAAGACCAAGACCGAGCCAAAAAACCAAGACCGCCCCTCGCTTGCAAGCCAAGGGCCCCAAAACCGGGGTATAAAAACCAAAAACCAAGACCAAGCCAAAGGCCCCCGGGGGGGCAAACTACGCAAGACCAAGGCCGACCTGAAAAATTTTTTTCACTTTGTCACTTTTTTATAAAATTTTTAATATTTAATTTATATATTCAATATACAGGGGTATTTCATGACATGAAAAAAAATGTGTCGAGATCTGCCAAAAAAAGGGGGATTATTTTATGAGAAAAGGTTTTTTTTTAAAAAAATAATAATTAAATCGATCACTTTTTTTTTTAATAAAATTATCTAGAAACGACAACTAGTTTGATTCAGTAAAAAAAAATAAGATTGTGACTCAAGGGGCCGAAAAAACTCGATATCTCCAAAACCGTTTAAGACAGGGAAAAAAAGAGTCAAAAGTTATAGAAGCTGAAAATTACTTACATTTCCCCAAATTTTTTTTTTAAATTAAAAGGGATTTAGTGATGCCATTTTTTGGGGTAAAAATTTCCCCAAAATCCGGGGAAAAAATTTTTTTTTGTGCCACACTGTAAAGTGGCATCATTAGATTGCCCTTTTTAAACCCCAAAATATAAATGTAAAAGTGATGGTTTAAAAAAAATATATTTGCCTTTTTTTATAGAAATGTTTTTTATAAAGGGGTTTTTTTAAAATTTTACTTCCGGTTTAGAAAGGGGAAAATCAAAACAATGACAAAAGTATAATGATGACGTCATTTTTTTTTAAAACCCCAAAAAGGTATATTAAAAAAACCTCTAGGTCGACATTGTACCATATGACAGTTCAAGAATTTCCAGCATAATATACAGGGAAGCGATATTTTTTTTAAAGAATTTTTTTTTATAATTTTTCTATTTTTTTGGGTTTAAAAACTAAAAATAAGGAAGTTTTCTTGAGTGGTAGTGAATTTTTGGGGGGAATTCTGAAATAGAAAATAATTTTACATTTTACGCCCTTTTTTTTATAATTTTTTTTATATTCAGTTTTTTACCATTATGAACGGTTTCGGATATATCGATTTTTTGTCACACTATCAGCCACCTTGTATATGCAAAATATTTATAAAGTATTTGTACAAACTTTGTACGGTAAATGTTTGACAAATTTTTTAAATAAAAGTTTATTTGAACTGAAAAGCTTTCTAAATCCCTTTTTTTTTTAATTAAAAAATAATGTTTACATATCAGAATCATTTTCATGGAAATTTCACATCTGGTTGAAAAGTTTTTTTCGCCCCCGGGTACTCAGTATTGTAATTTTATATGCTTCTTCAAAAATTTTAAAATTTTTTTTTAAAACCCCAAAAAGAAGCTCTATAAATAAATTACCCCTACATTTAAAATACCCTTTTTTTAACAAAAAATTTTTTAAAGTACATGTACAGTTAAAATTGGAAAAAAAATTTTTTTTAAAAAAAATAATTTTTTAAAAAAGAAAAAATATAAAAAAAAAAAAAAAAAAAAAAAAATATATATAAATATATATATATATATATATATATATATATATATATATATATATATATATATATATATATATATATATAATATATATATATATATTTTTTTTTTTTTTTTTTTTTTTTTTTTTTTTTTTTTTTTTTTTTTTTTTTTTTTTTTTTTTTTTTTTTTTTTTTTAATATATATATATATATATATATATATATATATATATATATATATATATATATATATATATATATATATATATATATATATATATATATATATATATATATATATATATATATATATTTATATATATATATATATATATATATATATATATATATATATATATATATATATATATATATATATATATATATATATATATATATATATATATATATATATATATATTTTATTAAATTTTATTTTAATTATTATAAAAAAAATTTAAAAAAAAAATTTTTTTTTTAAAAAAAAAAAAAAAAAAAAATATTTTTTTTTTTTATATAAAATAAAATTTTTATAATAATTAAATAAATTTATAAATTAAATAAATTATATTTATTAAAATATATTTTTTGAGAAAAATTATGAAATCATTTTAGTAGACTAAAGGCGTTTTCCTTTTTGTCTAAACAAAATTCTCCAATTCGCATATTTTGCCCCATATTAGCGGGGGAAACCATTTTTCCCCGGGCTTGGGGAAAATTTTGGGGCCCTTTTTCACCTGTTAATTTGATAAAATTTTTTCCCGAAAACATTTGAATACCTAAGAATTGCGCCACAAGGGAAAACTGTACAGATTTTTTTGCCCCCTTTTTTTACTGGACCCCCTTTTTAAAACGTGCTAAGTGGCCCGTTTAAAATTAAAAACAAACTATAAGTTACGAGAACAAAAATTTTTTATAAAACATTTGTTGTAAAAGCATTTTTAATATTACAATATTTTTGGGTTTGTTGCGTTTTTATATACAAGCTTGGTGTTTGAATGTACAAATTGTGATATAATAATGTGTCTATTGACAAAATCCATATATTTAGTGTAAATGTATCTGGAAAAATAAATGTTTTTTTTTTTTTGAAAAATATTTGTTACATTTTATGATTTTTTTTTTTCCAAAAAATTTAAAAAAAAATGCAATAAATGCCCTGTAAAATCGTTAACGCCTCCTTAGAGAATAGCCTGTCCATCTAGAACTAACACCTGGGTCGACAGTGGTTGCAGATCCATTTGCATCATAATGGTGCCCACAGGGTCAAATGATTTAAAATCGGGACTCGAGTTATTCTAATCGGGGTTTTATGTTCATTGCACGGCTGGGCGACTGTCCTCGGGGTCATTTCGGGGTGTCTAGTTAGAGTAATTACAATGGGACATAATTATTTCGCCATGGGAATATTTGATGGGCCTTATGTTACTTTAAGATTAGGTATTTTACCGGGACGTAGGGGAAAGGTTGGTTAATCTATGAGTTCTCGAAAAAAAAAATTAAGGCATCTTTCGGGGGAAAAGTACAGGGTGAGTCAAGCATAGAGTAAAGTTTATTATTGCTGTTGTAAATGGAAATGAAAATATTGGAAATCTCCAAAATAAAAATAAAAATGCGTTTTAAACCATCAAAACAAAAATTTAGAAGCTTAAACCCATTTAAAAAGGAAAAGAATATAACAAAAATAAAAGAAAGAATAATTTACGGGCGATCGGTCACGATGTGAAACAGGGTGATTTTTTAAGGGTAAAAAACGGTTTATCCCATTTCCGGAAAAATAAAAGTCCATTGAAAAAAATTTAAAGCAAAGTTTAGGAAAAAAAAACCTTTTTTTTTTAAATTTTTTTTTAAAACCTCAAAATTAAGTGAAAATTCAAATAACCAGTTTTGGGTTTTTATTTATAATCTTTTTATTTTTTTTACAAATTTGGAAAAACCTTTTATTCCCAAACATACTGTAATTTTTTTTTTTTTAAAATTTTTTTTTACCTTATTTTGACTTAATATCGAAAAGGGGAAATATTTTCAATCAAAATTTCCCTCAAAATATCTGCTTTTTTAAAAAAGTCTGTGGGCTTTTTGTCCATTTAAATCTCTACTCTTTGATGGAGTAAAAAAAATACATTACTATGGTAAATATTCTCAGAACATGCAAAATCATTATGTGCAATTTTGAGCTATTTATTAAAATTTACACTTTAATTTCTCAAAAAACGTAAAGTTCCATGTTACATTGATAAACAAAAAATAGCAAATCGAATTATACTACTATAATAACAACCAAATAAGTTAATAAAGTAAATACTTAATAAGACATCTACAATATCATGCCGGAAAAGGAAAGAAAAGTATAGTAAAT
>JAHBCN010023695.1:0-12366 GCA_019359885.1 Listronotus oregonensis | reverse complement strand
TGTTAATTAATTTATGTTTTACCTATCTATTATTGATCTAAAATTTAATAGAAACGGAATATGTTATGATAGCAATAATACCTGCTATCACACCAAAGGGGTTATAAGCGGGCATTATGATAATGCCCGCTTATAATCCCCAAATTAATATGGAAATTTTATTGCTTATCCAATTTTATTTCTCTCACAAAAAAAGACGTTTATACAAAAAATAATTTTTTTTTTTAAACAATACTAAAAATTAAACTTTTTTTCCCAAAATAAAAATTACAATTTTGAAATGCCCCGGGAAAAATGTAGCTGATCCCACTATAGAATGGTCGGTGTTTTTTGTGATGGTAGCAGCGGTGGTAGCACTAACGCTATTTTGTATAGAAGAACAGTCCATTAACAAATTTTTCAATAGTCGATACGGAATTAACCTCGGAATTAACTGAATTGGCAATCATTTTGGCTACTTTGTTTTTGGATGAAATACTTTCTTCTATTTTCCTTTTAGCTCCCGAAGAGCTTTTCCATTTCCCATGTTGTTTTGGGTTTTCAAGGAAGCACCTGCCTCAACAAGTAAAGTTGACGATGTGCGACGCAAACGGTAATGAAAAGGCTTCTGCTTTATCCAGTTTTAAAAATTTTGCGTTTGTTGGGACGCTTCCTATGGTATTTTTCCAATGGGTTGTACTGTACATCGACCCTTTCTATAGGTAAAAAAAGAATCTTCCCCTCCTTTATTCCAGCTGGTCTTAAGGGTTGTTTTTTTTTATTAAATTTAAAGCGCCTAAATCCTCTTCAATGATAAAAATTTTTTTGAAGTTGAAGTTTTAGTTTCTGGTACCATAACCAAGACTTTTCCCCTCTATCTTCAATGTCATCAATGGTCATTTTGACCAACTCATCTCTTTAAACCTAAAAAAAACACCCATTACCAATATGACTTTGTGTACCAAGTAGATATCATCAGGAGCCTTTTTTAAAAAATTTTTAATTTTGTTCTCCTTCCAAAATTTTAGACTTCTTCGGGACGTACCCCTTTCGACTTAACTTTTAAAAAATATATGAGACGATGGTATTGGGAAATGTCTATATTTTCATAGACCATCAATAGACCTTGGGGTGGAATATTTGGGTCCGGGGGTTGGGCCCGTATTTTTCCGACTAAAAATAATAAAGTTTGTTAAACATATGTATTAAAATAAAATCAATAACCCCAGTTCCTGGAAATATGCCATTAAAATTTTTTCGGTTATTTGAAGAACGTTCGCATCTTTCCAAATACCAAATATGCCATACTCCCGATCATACTGTTGCCTTGATTTAACTGGCAAAAGATTTTCGGTCGCTTTTATGGCCTTTTCTCTTATATTTTGTGGAATTTTTTCCCTTTTTTTGAGCAAATCGTTAAATAAAAAATGCCAACTGACTAACTGACAGAAATATCAAAGTCAAACTTAACACCAGTCATTATCTACTTACGTATACAAGTACAGGTGCAATTTTTTTTTTATATTGCGAATAAATAATGTAATTAGTCATTAAAAAAATTTTTTTGGGGGAAAACATAAAGCATTGATGACCAGGGGGGTTTACGGGTTTTTCAATGCCCATCAGGTCGAAATCTGGCCCGAGGGCCTCGGGCTATTTCGACCTTCGGGGCCCTTTTCCCAGTAACGCCCTTGATACATAAATAGTTTTTAAAATTTTTACTTTTTATAAAATATAAATATTTTCTTTAATCTTTTGCTTTATTTATAGTAATTTAAAGTAAAGCAAAATAAAAAAGAGCGATTTACAAAAATTGGCTGAAAAGTCGAAATTTGATAATTTTTTGCCCAAGATTTAATGGCCGTCACTGTCTGAAAAAAATATAAAATTCTCAAATTTAGACGAGGGAGGAAAGATTTTTTATTTTTATCCTGTTTTCTTTAGTTTTGTAATAATAAATCCATTGACCTTCGTATTGGTCTATATAAAACGGATGGCATCACTTCCAAATAAACCATTTATAGAATTATATGAAGACGCAGACAAATTTCCAGATTTGGCAACGGGGCAATTGCGGGGTCGCCGGACATTCCTCGTCCTTTGGGGGGGCCCCCAAACCCCTCGATGGACAAAACAATCCGCCCGCACGTCCCACCGCCACCCGCCGAAGAGGAATCGGCCACCATCGAATCCGATGGTCGAAAATGCTGAAGAAAGTGCAGCATCATGCAACAAAAAGGTCCTAGTGTTTTTTACGTATATGCCGGAAAAAAAGAGAAACACATCTAAAATATTATTAACAAAAAAAAAAAATTTTAGGGTTGGACTAAGATTTTCTGTCGTATTTTTTCCGCTGAAAAAGAATCTAAAGTTAAGTTGCCCCCCCAAAGGGAAAAAAAGAAAAAAAAAACAAGAAATGGCGTAATTTTAGATATTAACGTTTTTTTTTTTAAATTTTAAAAAGTCAATATCTTAAAACCTATAAAAGATACACGAAGCATATTTTTGACGAAGCTTTATATGACATAACCTATCTTTTTTTACAAGACCTTTATTTTAAGTTATATAACATTGTTGTCCAAATGCAATATTTTTCGAGTTAATATCAAAAAACCAATTTTATAACCCGGGGAAAAAAATTTTAAAATTTTTTTTTTTTAATTTTTTTTCTGAAAATTTTGAGTAGTAGTAAGGGTCCCACCTGGAAGGATACCGAGGGCTTACACCCCCCAACCCCCCCTGGGCCAACCACCCTCGCTCCCTTTTTGGGTGAGCAAGTCCCCACGTGTTTGCCATTTTGGCTATCACGGTTTTTGGGGTTTTTAATTTTTTTGGGTTAGTGAAATCTGGCTTAGGGGAATTTGGGGGTTTTAAAAAGTGACTGAGGCTGGGGCCCTTGCCCCGGGGATTTTGGGACAATCCAGAAATCGGATTTTTAAGTGGCTAGGCCGAGGGGCCGGGGGGGGGGGGTTCCGGGGCCTTCCCCCGTAGGTACCGGGTACCATCCAAAAAAAATACTTAGTCCAAAATTTAATTTTTTTGGGTTTTTTTTTGGGGCCTTTGGAGGCTGGATCATGCCCCCCGATGGTCCCCCGGATCAGAGGGTTTGGATGGTTTTCAGCTATGAGGTAGAGTTTTTTGGCTTTTTTCTTTGATAAAAGAATCAAAGGGTGAGTTCGAATTTTGAATTTGCATGTTGCGTAAAAAACCAGGGGACGTTGGCCGCATTTCTGTACATGGGTTTTTTGAAAAGAGGTGAGTCTTGAGATGTATGATTTTTTCCCCTTCCCAGGCTACGGAGGCATAAGAAAATTTCGGGGTTGGGCCCGAAGAAGTTTATTTCTGATAGTTAGCGGGCTGTTCCTGTGTAGGAGTGGTAGTAGCTTGGAAGGGGGCCCTGCAATCTGTAAGCATTTTTTGAGGGGGGTTTTAACGTGAGACGAGAATCAAGAATGACTCCGAGGTACTTGACAGTGTCGGTCCAGGGAATGGCGGGTTTTTTGGGGTTTACGTTGTCTTCCGGGCGTATGCGTCGGGGGGGTGGTCGCGGGGTTTTTTTAGGGTTGTTTTTTTAAATTTCCAAAAAATTGCAGAATTCATGGAGAAAATTTTCGCCTCTTGAAGTCGGCGAGTGACTAAAGTAGGGTTTTGGGGGGGGTGCAATGATGGCGTGTCGTCGGCAAAAATGCCGTGTGTGTCAGATTCGAGGCAGGGGAAGTCATGTGTATAAACACTAAACAAGTGCGGGGGAAACACGGGCGCCCTGCGGGGCCGGCCCTAAAAGCGGGTGTGGAGAGGGCTGAGTTGACTCTGACTTGAATTTGTCTGTTTCTAAGATATGATTGAATAATTTTAATCATATAGGTCGGATAGAAGGGTGTACAGTTTGAATAACAGTCCATTATGCCAAACCTTTTTGAAAGCCTTTTTCCCGAATAGCACAACCCCCGTCGCTTCTCTTCTGTTCGGCCTCGGAAAGGGGAGCTCAAAAGTCAAAACTTTTGTTCAGCACTGTGTTTGGAACGGAAACCGAACTGAGTGTTGGGGATGACTTGGAGTTCCCCAGTGTGTTGGATAAATCGTTTAAGAATTATCCTTTCCACCCCCTTTCCCAAAAAGAGCTTGTTAGGCTAATGTTACTTTGGGTTTTTTAGGAAACGTGGGGTCTTTCCCGGGGTTGGGAATAAAAAAACTGCCTCCATCTGGGGGGGGAAAAACCAAGTCGAAGTATCGCATTTGCGATTTTTGGTTATGGAAATTTAAAACCCTTTTTTGGGGGAGTACTTTAAGAACTCTGTTGGAAATACCATCAGGACCGGGGGGAAAAACGGCCCTTAAGATTCCTTTATTTTTAGTTTTACCCCGGAAAAAGGTAGAAACGGGGGTCAAAAGGTTTGTTCGGGCTTTTTGTCCACAGCCTCATCGTGGTCTTCATCAATGTCTGGAGGTTCATAGAGCCGGGCGTTCTTTTCCCAAAGGGTCAGCGAAGACCTCAGCCTTCTCCTCATCCGTAAAATTTTTGGCCCCCGAACAGGCTTGGGGGTTTGTCTAGGGTTTGAGCCTTAGACATCTTCCATAAGGAGTTGTCTTCGGGCTCAAGGGTTCTAACAAGGTTGTTCCATTTGGCAGTATGAAACTCATGAAGAAGGTTTTTGGGGTTGTTCTGATAGCTCATTGTATGCACGTTTAGGGGGGGGTACCGAGTCTGATTATAGAGGCGTCTAGCTCGGTTGGGTTTGGGGATGGAGGCTCGAATATGAGCGGTACTGGGTGGGTGGGCTCTGGGGCAGACGGGTGGTTGCAGTCGTGCAACTTTGAAGGGTTTTGTTTTCAGTTCATTTCCCCAGGCTTAGAACCGCACTGTCGATGTCGGCACGGGTTTGTATAAAGGGTTTGAGGGTGATGGTCCCCTTTGAAAATTTTGAGTGATTTGGGATTCAAATAAATAAAATAAATGATTTATAAAAAAAAAAAAAAAACTTAAAAAGCATATTAATATTTTTTATGTCTCACTGGTATATTATTTGAAAATTTTATGTCAAAGTCAGTTAATATAAAATATTACCTCAGGGCGTTATTAAAAAAACCCCCAGGGACAAAAATTTTAAATAAATAAACAATAAATTATCTTCATTTAAGAATTTATTACGAAAATACAAACACACTTACACAATATACTTATCATAAAAAAAAATTTTTTTTTTAAGTAAAACGTACAATTTAAAAAACTGCCAAAAAATTTTTACATTTCCATACCCCACCGGAGTGTGTTACTTGATGTAATACTTTTCCCACCAAACGGAAAGCATTAGCCAATTTTGAGCTTTCACTTTCATCCACGTACCCTGGGGTACCGAAGAACTCTTCCACCCCCTAACCTCATTAACTCCGGAACGTCTTAAACAATGACCTGTGTACGCCCTTTGCATCAGGAAAACAAAAATGTAGCAATTTTAAAGGGTATATTTCCAAATGTATTTTTACCTATAGGCTGCACAGTACATCGTTCACCCCATACCCCAAAAAATATAAACCTCAATAAGAAGCGACAATATTGAAGTCCCAAAATTTTTAGGAGGGGCAAAGCTGTTTAACTGTAAAAACCCCTGCCGGGTTTTTAGTACGGGATTTCATGTTTTGTTTAGTGTTTTTTTGATTTTTTGGGGTTGTTTCATTGTTTTTTTCATTTTTTTGGATATTTTAAAAAAAAAAAAGCACTAAATGTGAAAATAATTGTGATACTTGAAAAAAAATTTTAGATCACAATGCGAATCTTTAAAAGTTAATTCTTTGTTTAAAGTACAGTGGGGTCAGCCAAATGGAATAAATTCAATATTAAAAAAATGGGGGTTATTCGAAAAAATGTGGGGGCATATCGATTGGTTTTTTAATTTGCTTTTTTTCAACTTAAACTGTTAATACAGGGTGTGTCATGTGACGGTGGGCAGTAAAAACTTTCTTAATTTAAATGCAACACCCTGTATATTATTAATTTTTTGGGGTTTTTTTAAAGCATTCTAGACATTTTTTTGTAAAAGTCCCATACCTATCTTCAACTGTTTAGTAAATATTAAGCGTTTTCAGGTTTATTCCATCTATTGCCTTTACATCTTTGCCACTTTCGTGGGGGGTTATTTTTTTTGCATTTTACCTACTAGAGGCAGGAGTTACATCGTGTATAATTACCTTATAAGCATTAATTATCACTCCTAGAAATAGACATAAGAAAGGTTATAAATATAGCTAGAAAATATTTTTTTAGGACTTCTGTTAGTTAACCCAAACTGTTGAATTTTTTGATTCGTTCTCGTTCCTCTAAAAAAAAAAAAAATTTGTTACAATTTTTCGAGTTTAGTAAAAAAAAAAAAAGTGCTTTTCTCAAAAAAAATTTTTTTTAAAAACATCATTCCTTCGGCCCGTATTGTAACTGCCGTGCCGCTCGGCTGTGGGACAAGCGTGCAAAGTAAGAAGAATAGCTGTATAACATTTCTCTCGCCCCTTGTGCTGATGAATTGGCTAAGGGGGGGGCATACACCGCCGACAAATTAAGAGAGAGAAAGAAAGAGAGGGAGAGAGGTTATACACCTATTCTTGCTTCTCTCCCGCTTTTCCCAAGGCTGCCTTTTAGTAGGTATATGCACAAAAAGTAACTTTCAAGAAAGTGGCAAGCATGCAAAACAATACATCTAAAACCCCCCAAATTTCCAAAATAGTTAAAAATAGTATAAGACATTGTACATGAAAACCCTTATTATCAGGGCGTTGCTTTAAAAATTGGGAATTTTAGTGTTCGAAACATGAAAAAAAAGTATTTACAAAAAAAAAAATACCGATAAAAATTTTCCGAGTTTTTTCGAACACCCCCCCCTTTTTTTTTATTGAATTTATTCCTTTTTAACATTTTTAAAGCTTACGACACTAAAAACATTCGGGGGCTTTGCAGCACCCTCCCGATTTGTTTATTAAATATGTTTAAAATTTTGGGGAAATGCTTTTAAAACTATGTTTAAAGAAAATTTGCATAAAACGGGAAGTTTCAATAAACTCTTAGATGAAATGAAATGAATAAAATTTACCCATGCCTGCAATGTTTTTCCCAAAAAAGTACATTATAAAATAATTTATTAGGCTTAAAAAATTTTATACGATCAAAATCGTGATCAAAGTACCAGTCAAAAAATAAGAAAACTAAAAATTATTCCCATATAATCAATTTATAGTCACGGTAACAAGTCGATGTAACTTTCAGATTTTGTCATTTTGATAAACTGTTTGCCTTTTTTTTTTAAAATCACTATTTTCTATCTTTTTTAACATTCAAGCTCTAACCTTGGCAGTTAGCCTTTATAAAACTAAAATTGTTTATTTTAGTGATGTTTCGAGCCACCTTGATTATCAAGTTCTTCCACTAATTCTTTCCAAAAAAATCTACTGAGTTTTTTTTTCCAAATTTTTAAACCTACTTTCAAATTTAATTAATTTAATGGGGAACCCCTTTTTATTAAAGCATGCTGTAGATTGTATATTAATATATTCTTACTAAGAAATTTGTTGTTACCAATATAGGAAATGCTAAATAATATGTTTGTGTAATAAAAAAATTAAAGTACATTGTACTGTTTTTTTACATTTAAAAAAGAAAGGATATACATTTATAGAAAAGGGGAAGTATTAAGGTGTATAGGTCCGTTTAAAAAAAAAATTTTCCGTTTTTTTACCCCAGAAACCCATAGAATCACATACCCTAAAACTTTTTTTTTTTTTCTTTGAAATGGGAGATGTACATCAAGAGTAATTAGCGGAAGCAAAAAAAAAGTATACTATTCGTTTTTTTCCCCAAAGTTATACAGTCAAATTAGTTAGACGTAATATGGATTACAAATTTAATTCTGCATAGGTACTCGAAACCCCCAAAAAACCCTATATTAACACTTACCCACTTATTGTTTTATTACAATTTTAAAATAACGATTTCTTATAATTATTTTTTTATCTGTTCCCAAAAAAATTCATAATATTAATTTTTTTAAGAAAAATTGCAACATTTAACCCCGTAAACATCGCTTTGCCCAAAACTAATTTTTCTCAAAAAAAAACTAATCTTTTTTGAGAATAACCAACCCTTTTAAAAACTGCAAAAAAACCTTGGGGCCCCGGGCTGCAATGTATAGTTATACATATAAATTTTCCCCCGTAAAACTGAATTTTTACCGTTGATATTTCTCTCAGTGTACCCCCAACCCCCTTTTAAATGTCATTCCGTCTAAACGTGACGTCAGAAATTTGTTTCCCTTTTAACCAAATGCTATTGGGAACTTTATGTCGCTTCTTATTGAGGTTTATATTCTTTGACGAAAAGCAAAAAAAATCGGTAATTGCATATACGGTTTTCTGCTTTTTTTTGGGTTTTATGGTTTTTTTTTTAAAAAAAATTACATTTAAGAAAATTTTTTGGGGTAGCAAATATACTCCCCGGGGAAGAGAAATTGTGTTAAATTTTTTTTTTTAAAAAAAATAAACTTACGGGGTTTTATGAATTTGAGTGCTGGGCGGGGTAAAAACGTATAAATTGATAATTATTTAGTTAAACATAACAAAAGAAACAGAAATCTATTGACAAAATACGCGAAAATCGGGGAAAAAAAATTTTAATTTAAATTTAAAAAAAAAATGGGGTTTAAATTTTAAATTCCGGGGTAACACAATTTCTTTCTACATTGTCAAATTAAAATAAGTATCAACAGTGTTGACGGACTTAATTTTTGGCGATCAAATTTTGATATTCTGGTTCTGTCTAAAATATAATTGGGATAAAAACCCCCTTTTTTTTTCCCAAAAATAACCATGACCCAATAAGGGTTTTTGAATTTGTCTAAACAGTTGGTCATGGTCAATTTTGGTTAGTTAAAGCGGCTTTTTTTTTCCCCCAAATTTTATTTCAGACGTGAAAATGGGGAAAAAGTATTCGAAAAGCCCCCCCTTTGGCAACACTGCACGCTGACGTTCCTTGTCATAATGAGGAGTTTTCGCATTATATGGAAAAAAATCAAGGGGGAATTTTAAATTTTCAAATTAAAATAAAAAATTTAAAAAACAAAAAATTTCTTTCCCCCCCGGGAGTATATTTGAAATCCCTAAGAACACTGGAATATGACTTTTAAAAAATTTTTTTCCCTATAATCCAAAAAAAAAAAGAAAACCGTATATGTAATTTTCCCAAAAAAACCATCAATAGGTGCACTTTTAGGTCGCAAAGACACATGGGGAATTAACTTTGTTGCGCACATTTCACTGTCATTAATAACCAAAAAAATCCTTGCTTGCCCCTTTTTACTTTGTGGAATGTCAATAAATATATGCTGGCCCATATCACCCCCTCGGAAAAAATTTAGAACCTTCGGCTTTTTTTGGGTGATAATTTCTCCCCCAATTGCTTTAGGAACTGTTACAAAGCCCCAATTCTTATCTTCTTATGAACTAAAATTCTTTACGTAACATTGAAAACCTTGTCCAAAGGGAATTTGGAGAATATGACTCTGACAAATCTTGAAAATAAGCCATCAAAACGGTTTCGTCCACACGGTCCACGCAGTGTTCCGTAAACCGGGCCCCAAAATGGAAATATTCTTTCTCGTAAATCCGCCTAGTTTTTTTGGCACAAGCGCATGCTCAGCTTTAGCAGCTTTCACTAAAAAATTTTTGGGGGGGATGGGTATTTTCCACTACTTCGGACTTTTTTTGAATCAACGAAAAATTTTGTTTTTTTTCTGTCTTATTGACAAATAACTTACAACCATGGTTACCACAATTACGTTTCGACAATTTTTTTTGGTAAATGCTAGTACTTGTTTTTTGGTTTAATAAGTCAAAATTCATTCAAATTTTTCTCATATAAAGGATATTTAGACGGACATTAAACGTTGAAGGACCACGGGTATTAAGGATAATAACGCTTTGGGTTTAAAGATATCCTGGGGGCCCCAAAGGCCCTGGGGAAAACCCTCGCCCAGCGTTATTATCTTATAATATTTTATACCTTAATAACTTTTTTTTTCCTATTTTGGACTGATATTTTTTGTCAAAATTACTTTTTATTTATCCTAAAATCTTGTTTGGAAAAATTTTTGTTTGTTAAATGACGGTTTGACTTTTTTCAGTACTTATAGCTATTAAAATAATTTTTAACCAACTAAATCTTAATAAAATTAAAGTTGCTCTTCACCATTTTCTTGGGCATAAAAACAAAAAAAGGAATAAAAATCAGATTACTGCTTTCAGAACTTTTTTAAGAAAAAAAATTTTTTGGGGAAATTTTTACCCCGGTTTGTTTTACGGGAAAAAAAAATGGGTTTGTAGTTCGGGGGTTAAGGATAGTTAAAATTGCATTTTTTTACTGACCAAGTATATCGCATTATTAATTTGGAACACTCTGTATATCATCTTTTTACGCAACCCCAATAACCTGCCGATCGTATTCTTTCCACAATAACAGGAAATCGATGTTGACATTCCGTAAAAAAAAGTCTTTATCAGTTAAACGACTGTGTATGTCATTAATGGATTGAAAATATTTCTCTTATTTACAATTATATTTTTTTTATTTGTCAATGATTGTGTTTAATTAAAAAATTTTTACAATAAATATTTATTAATTCAGTAGTAGTTAGTTATACCGAGTGGTCTTTTTTTTTCAATTTCTTTTGGGCATTCGTCCATCTATGGAATAATATATTAATTATTAGGAATGGTTAAAATACCGTTCGTGGTGGCACTACCGCGTTGTCTGAAAGGTGGTGTAAAATCTCTTCTTTCAGTTGTTTGCAAAAATGGAAAAATTATTAATTCCCAAATATAAAAAATATCTGGAAAAACATAAAATCTTACATATAGACAAATGGATTCCGTCCGTAAATCCACAGCTGATCTTCTCAGTTGTCACACAACTGGAACAAGTCCCTGAGTTTCTTGGGAATCCTAGATCGTTGTTTTGACATATCCAAAGCTTTCGACAGGTCTGGCATGATGGGTTTAAAAAAATTCCTTCTTACGGTTTTCCCCCTTTTCTTTTTTCTTGGCTTTCCAGTTTCCTTTCTAATCGACGTATATCAGAGTGTAGATGGTCATTCCTCCACTTCTACCAAATTAACGCTGGGGGCCCCAGGGGGCAGTGCTGGCCCCACGCTGTTTCTTCTACACATTAACGATCTTTCTCTTCCACATTCAATCCAATTATAGTTTTCTGACAAAGTACCATCCACCCCTATTCAATTTCTTAAGCCATCACGTAATTCTGATTTGGAACACAAGCGCAGGTCAATGCAGATATCTCTTTCACAAGACCTCAAACTTATCTTGGGGCGGGGCGCCAAAAATCTTATTCAGTTTAATGCCTCGAAAACAAGTCATTTCGCTGTCGCGAAAAAAATCGCCAATGCTCATCCCCTTGGGGGGCCCAAATTCTGCAGAACCAAAGAGTCGTTTAATCTTGTCGGCGTTCTTCAAAATAACCTCAACTGGCACAAATAATTACATCCATATCCTCGGCAGCTTCAAGGAAGCTTTTGGTTCTCTTCCAGCCGGAAAAAATTTTCTTCTTCCAACCGTACACTCTGTATGTATCCCAAATCAGACCCTCTTTAGAATATTGTTCTCATGTCTGGGAAATGGCGACCCCCCCAACACTTAGCATTCTGGGGTCCATTCAAAAAGAGCCGTTCGTCTTATTAATGAGCCAACGCTCCAAAAAAGGTTCCCTTTTTTTTCCCCTCGAGCTGTGGCTTCCGCTCAGGGAATGGGCCGTATAATTCCTTCTGGCAGCTCCCAACAGAGAACACGTATTGCAACTTTTATGCATCCTTTTACATTCAGTTAGAGAGGCCCCCAATATTAAGTCCCGTGTAAACAAACTCCCCCCCACCACACTTAAGACACCCACGGTACGTTAGTACTTAGGCATCAGCCTTCGTGGACGTCCCAAGATAAAAAAAAACAACATTTGCATGTTTCACTGCTTGGACAGCAACGGAGCTGCTCGTCTTCTTAATGATTCCCACAAGAAAGCTTTCTTCTCTTACCCAATTACGAGCTGTAGGGGATCTGTCCTTTTTTATACGTATCTTGGCCAATATAATTTTTTTTTTCAAAAATATTATTTTCGTTTTTTTAAATTTTTTTTTAAACTTCTTTTTTTTTAAATTCCCCCACACTACCTACGGTACGTTAACTATGAATTGAATGTAAGGATCCCATCTTTGGTGCCTCTAAATTGCATTAAATTAAGATGGCGCTTAGGTTCCCAAGGACCGTTTTTTAAACCAAGACCTCTTGTTTTAAACTTTTTTTTTTATATTAATTAAGGTCATTAGTTTCATTGGTTCACACATACCC
>JAHBCN010023694.1:0-12367 GCA_019359885.1 Listronotus oregonensis | reverse complement strand
GACCGCTAAAAATTCTTAAAGAATTCTGCGAGAAGTGTTTAATGGCCGACTCATTTCACTGCACCAGACTTTTTTCTGTGGAGCTAATTAAAGTCAAAGGTTTTTGCAACTCGTCCAGAAAACATATTAAGGTCAGAATTCCTGAAGAGGTCCGGTGAATAGATCAGGTTTTCTTTCATTGTGTCAATCATTTTTTTTGTCATTAATTGTCATTAAAAGGGTTTGGATAAGTCGTATTTTTAATAAATCCCAAAGAGTAAAATTGAAATTAAGTGTAATAAAATGTTAGTTTTATTAAGTTTTAACAATTTTACTGAGCAATTAAAAGGGGTTAGTCTATTATGGGAACCCTGTATTATTTTGAAAACCCTTCCATATTTGGAAAGAAAAACTTTATGCTATGATAAAACAAAAATCCATTCTATAGTTTGTACAATAATTTTGCAATTGATTTTCCATTGAATAATGGAATTTGCAAATTGTGTAGAATCCAGAATATTGAACCTAAAACATTCAATTTTTTTGGGGGGGGATCATCAGGGGATATAGAAAATCCCATTTAATTTTTAATAGGGGCAATTATTGGCTTTCCTTATTATTTTGGAGAAAAATTCTATTGAAGTGTATTAAAGAGCATGCAAATCTAGTCCATGGTAAAACTTTGATTTTTCGGTTACAAATTTGCGAGTTAGATGCTAAAATACAGTGTCCCAAATTGGGCTACATGTATTGGTAGTCGGGAACCATTAGAGCTACAGTGTTGGTTAAATTAGAAAGTTTTAGACAATTTAATTGCAAAATTAAATCTGCTTTCAGATTCTTATTTATCTTTTATGGTTTTTGAGATAATTAAAAAACCGGTGCATTTTAACTTTTTGGCTCGCAAACTACCAATTTTACGGTTTTAAGATTACTACATTATTAGAACACTTTTTAAAAAGAATTTAATTTGAAGTAAAAATATTTTTCTAACTTTATTTGTTTTTAAGATATTTACCCAAACTTTGATTTTCATACGACTAATATTGGATTTTTACTTTAAAAAGAGCTCTTCAAGAGCTTTTCATTGATGTATCACAAGTCTAGGTTTTCAGATTGCTTAAGCTCTAAAAACGATAATTTTTGTTTATTTGATAGTAGGCTTAGACTAGACTGCGTAATGGCCGCCCCGTTTCATAAAAAACAAATGATACGCATCTGGAGCGGCATCAACCTAACCATAGACATTTAAGATTCTTAGTGATGAACTTGTTACTCTATGGATCTTTTGTGAGAGCGGAATTCAAAACTTATACAAAAAAGTGATGCTTTTTGAAAAAATTAATACTTTCTTATATTACCTTAAACTGATAATAATTAAACACAACTGTAAAACAAAAATGTATCAGTAAACAAGAAAATAAAATCACAGTACATGTCTTCCTCCATTTTCCACACATTTCTCGCATATTTCCAACACCTTGCGGGTTACTCGGCGTAACGTGTTTAGGTTGATGGAAGCAAACATATCCCGTACCCTGTGTTCTAGTTCCAGCCTAGTTTCGGGCGGAGAAAACTCGTACACCTCATTTTTTGCGTGTCCCCATAGGTAAAAATCAGGGGGTGTGATGTCCGGTGATCTAACTGGCCAAGCAATTGACACATTATTAGAGATTATGGTGTCATTAAAGGTAACCTCCATCACCTCCCTGGTACTGTGCGCTGGACATCCGTCTTGCTGGAACCACAAATTATTCATTTCATTTGGCGGAACTGTATTTCTAATGGCCGGTAATTTTTTTTTTGTAGAAGTAGCAAATACCTATCTCTATTCAGAGTTTCTTCAAAAATAAATTGTCCAATTAAACGGTTGTCTAAAACAGAAAAATAAATGTTTTATCTAATTGTGAGACGTAAATTAAAGGTGCATTTTAAATTACCTATGATGCCACACCAGACATTAAAGCCAAACCTTGTTTGTAGCCGTCTTTCTTCTTAATTATGTGGATTTTCTGTATCCCAGCAGTGATAATTGTGCCTATTAAAAATTCCACAATTTGTAAACCGGGTTTCGCCTGTCCAGAGAACCTTGGATTGGAAATTGGGTATCTGTTGACATTTAGTAATAAACCATTGACTCCAGCTTTTTTATGACGGCCCACGGACGTGAAATGAAATGAAATGAAATGAAAAGTCTATATTTGTCCAGAAATCATTACAATTTCACAATAATAATGTCCATTGGGCGTAGGACATGTCATAAATAAAATTACTTAAAACTAGTAGATATAATATAAATAGAAGTAAAAAAAATATTTAAAAAAGAGAAAACATAAAGATTGAGCTGACCATATACAGAGCACCGTAACACATTAAAATATAATTAAAAATTACACATTAAGATAAAATTTGAAATACACATTAAAGTAGCAGATCTAACACAAAGATAATGCTATAATACTAAAATGAGGCATCAGTTTACATTCATCTACAAGCTAAAAAAGAACAGTATTGTAATAAAACACATTAAAAATCATTAAAAGTCAAACATAGGTTTGATGTTTACATAGAAAATCTTGCGGCTCTATATTGCTTTCAGAAACTCATCCACGGTGTAATAAGCCTTCGAAATCAGGCCATTTCAAATGTCTTTTTAAAAATTTTACGTTTTCGTTTTCTGATATTTACAGGGATCTTGTTGTAGATTTTTATTATTGATGAATGAACATTCTTTTGATATAAGACAGGTTACACTTCATGTCTTTAAGATTTTCTTTATATCGGGTGTAGTTTGAGCTCTTTCACAGTCCTTCAATAAACTCTTATTTTCCCTAACAAAGATGACTGCTTCATATATATAAGTACAGACAAGGGTAAGAATTTTTTGATTCAATAAATTTTGGTTTGCAAGTTTCAACAGATTTCTGAAAATACTCCTTATGCACCTTTTTTGAAGCAAAAAGATTCTGTTTGCCTCCGCCCCCCTCGCCCAGAAAATGATGCCATATCTCAACCGTGAATGTACATATGCATGATATGCCATAATAGCAGTATCGGTGTTTATGTTTAACGAGAGAACTTTTAGTGCATAACAGTACCCTGCAATCTTACCAGCCAAAGCGTCGGTGTGATGTCTCCAGTCCAATCTATGATCCACCTCAATTCCCAAAAATGTAGCTGAAACAACTGTTTTTAGTGATTTTCTCCGTTTTGAAAAATAGTTTCTGTTGGGTTCATTTGGTAGTTAAATTTAATTATTTTTGTTTTTTCAACATTCAACAGGAGATTGTTTGTGGAGAACCAACTCTCGAGGGCACTTAGTGCACCCAGGATTTTCAGACTCAGACTCATCTTTCTCGAGTGAGAAACTAACTGATGTGTCATCGGCAAATTGAATGGTGTTTGGTACTCCGAAGATAATTCATTTGTGTAGATGATATAAAGTAGAGGTCCCAGGAGAGAGCCCTGTGGAACTCCTCTCAGTACAGTTTCAGGTTTAGAGAACAAAAGAGTTCCATTTGTTGCCTTTGAGATAACAATTTGCTTACGATCTTTGAGGTATGACCCAATCAACCTATTTGCAATGCCTCAATACATATTTCTCTAATTTTAATAAAGAGCTCTATGATCCACACTGTCGAAAGCTTTTTGATAAATCCAGATACATAGCAATAGTGGATTTTCCAGAGTTTAATGACTCGAGTATTTTAGTAAGAGCCTGAAAGATTGCTCTAATAGTGGATTTTTTGTGTTGAAACGCATTCTGGGTATCTGAAAGCAAACTCTCTTTTTCCATAAACAAGATCATCCGTTCGTTGATTACCTTTTCAAAAATTTTACTAAAATTACTTAAGAGAGCTATTGGTCTGTAATTTTTTACAAGATTTTTTTCACCTTTTTTATACATTGGTTTTATAAGTGCAGTTTTTAATTGTGTCGGGAAGGAACCGGTGCTAAGCATTTGGCTTGCAATGTGAGCTAAGGGAAGTGCAATTTCGTCTGACACACACTTAATAATAGAGAATGGTATCTGATCTTGTCCTACCGATTTTTTGTTCTTTAGATTTTTTATAATGGACTTTTTTTCATAGCAGTCAACTGGATGTAAATAACAGCTTTTTGGATGATTTCTTATATTATCTGAAACGGTATTGTAGTCTACATTTAGAGTTGGACAGGCATTTAAATAAAAGTTATTTATATGATTTAAAACATCTACATCTGTTTGGTCTGGATTTTGCTTTAAGTTTTTTATTAATTGGTCTAACTTTTTTTGTTTTTTCCCTGTATACTTTCTCACCAAGTTCCAGACTGCTTTTGCTGGACATTGTGAGTTTTTGATATAAAGTTTTTCAGATTTGAAAGACTTAGAATAAGCTTTGTATGTGTCAGTCGAAATTTCACCCCTCAGCTTTTTTCTATATAGTGTTCTTTTTGTTTTAGAGGATGTTTTTATACCCTGTGTAATCCAGGTTTTTATTTTTGTTCTAGAATTCACTGTTTTCTTTACTGTTTTTAGGGGAAAGATCAAATTAAAAACCCTGCTAAATATATTAAAGAATAAATTATAGGCATCGTCAACTTCCCGGAGCTGATAACATCACCCCAATCAACCTGCGCTAGTCATCTTTAAGCTGTTGCATTTTTGCTTGGGAGAAAACCCGCTTTTTTAAAGGAAGTACATCAGTCTGGAAACGCCAGGCACTGTGACACTCAGAATCTGTCCCTCATGATCAGAGGTGCATTTGTAATTACCTGACCCTGATAATCATTTGAAGAATTTATAAATATATTGTCAACTAAGGTTGCCGAGTTTATTGTGATTCTAGTAGGTTCAAATATTGTTTGCAGCATGTTAAAGCTCAATAAAAGGTCCTTAAAGTTTTTTACATTGATTGTATCATTCAATAAGTTAATATTAAAGTCACCACATAGGATGTGTTCATAATTTTTAAAGAGATTAAAAAAACCTTACTTAAGACATCCGAGAGGGCTGTAAGAAAAATATCCTCTGAACCTCCAGGTGGACGATATACACAAACGACCACAGACCTCAAAGACCTACTCACCACGGATGAGCACTCTATCTGGCCCTCTATGCTCATATCGACCACATCCTTCACTTCTTCAACATTGTGGCTCTCATGGACTAAAATTGTTGACCCCCCGTTCGTTAAATAAGACTTAATCCACCCAATGTAGTTGTTTGTTTTTTAGACAATTTAATTGTAAAATTAAATCTGCTTTCAGATTTATTTATATTTTATGGTTTTTGAGATAATTAACAAAAACCAAAATGGTGCTTTTTTAACTTTTGCCTGTAGCTTGCAAACTACCAATTTTACAGTTTTAAGATTACTACATTATTAGAACACTTTTTTAAGGAGAATTATATTTAAGTAAAAAAAATCTTATTTGTTTTTGAGATATTTACCCAAACTTTGGATTTTCATACAGACGCCATATTGGATTTTTACATTTTTGAAAAGAGCTCTTCAAGAGCTTTTTATTGATGTATCACAAGTCTAGGTTTTCAGATTAGTAGGCTTAGACTAGACTGCGTAATGGCCGCCCCGTTTCATAAAAAACCAATGATACGCATCCGGAGCGGCATCAACCTAACCATAGACATTTAAGATTCTTAGTGATGAACTTTTTACCCTATGGATCTTTTGTGAGGCAAAATTCAAAACTTATACAAAAAAGTACCTAATGCTTTTTGCAAAACTTAATACTTCCTAATATTACCTTAAACTGATAATAATTAAACACAACTGTAAAACAAAAATGTATCAGTAAACAAGAAAATAAAATCACAGTACATGTCTTCCTCCATTTTCCACACATTTCTCGCATTTTTCCAACACCTTGCGGGTTACTCGGCGTAACGGTTGATGGAAGCAAACACATCCCGTACCCTGTGTTCTAGTTCCAGCCTAGTTTCGGGCGGAGAAAACTCGTACACATAGGTAAAAATCAGGGGGTGTGATGTCCGGTGATTTAGCTGGCCAAGCAATTGGCCCATTATTACAGATTATGTTGTCATTAAAATTAACCTCCATCACCTCCCTGGTACTGTGCGCTGGACCACAAATTATTCATTTCATTTGGCGGAACTGTATTTCTAATGGCCGGTAAAATCTGTTCTTGTAGAAGTAGCAAATACCTATCTCCATTCAGAGTTTCTTCAAAAATAAATTGTCCAATTAAACGGTTGTCTAAAACAGAAAAATAAATGTTTTATCTAATTGTGAGACGTAAATTAAAGGTGCTATGATGCCACACCAGACATTAAAGCCGTCTTTCTTCTCAATTATGTGGATTTTCTGTATCCCAGCAGTGATAATTGTGCCTATTAAACATTCTACAATTTGTAAACCGGGTTTCGTCTGTCCAGAGAATCTTGGATTGGAAATTGGGTATCTGTTGACATTTAGTAATAAACCATTGACTAAAGGTGATTCGTTTTTTCCAGCTTTTTTATGACTTTAAGACGATCGTATAAAAATTTCAGACCCATGCGAGAGTTGGATCAATTTATTTTAATTTTTTTTCGGCCCTCGGACGTACTTGAGGGTTGAAAAGGGGTGGTTCCAAGGGTTCCAAGGGTAACATCGAGCCAAAAATTTCTTTCCAGCTTTTTTATGTGTTTACGACGATCGTATAAAAATTTTCAGACCGATGCGAGAGTTGGATCAACTTATATTTATATAATTTTTAGATCGGAAGAATTTCTAAAAGAAATTAAGTCCGAAATAGAGACAGAATCTACAAAAGTTAAAAATGAATCAGTCCTGGATGTATGGAAAGAAAAACTAGAGGAGGTTTACATTAAAACTGAAGTAGAAGACAGGTAATAATTTATAAGTTAAAATAATAAAAAAAAAAGAATTCCCGGGAAATTTTTAAGAATTGGTAGATTGTAAGTTCAAATCTTAATTTGCAAAAAATATGTCTAATACACTACAGAAGTATGGCAATTTTTAATTTATTAACATTAAAACACAAACAGTTTGTATTTTGTATTTGTATTTGTATAGTTGTGCACCACGTATGATCAGTTTGTAACCGTATTTTAAAGAAACCTATTCATTTATAGTGGAGACCCTAATGTTACTAGTAAAACGGTCACCTCAAGTGGACCCCCCATTTTCCACTTATTCTAGGAATTTATGTTTATATATTTTTTCTCAGAGAAGACATAATCAACAATTAAATCCCAAAAACAGTTTTTTAAAGTTTTCATTTCAACAAAATTTTTTTACAATAAAAATTATGCGGACTTTTAATATATTATATTTATAATATAATTTAATGAAATTTTCAGGATTTGTTGTTTAATAATTATATTTTTAAAACAGTAAAACATCTGGAAATTATTTGTTTATTATCATATTTTTTATTAACATTTAAATAAACAAATGCAAATTTTGGTGACTTCTCCCTCCAATAATAAAAAAATTGTAGATTCGCTATTTATTAAAGTTGAATATTTCAAAAAAAAAATATTGCTCACCATTAGTTTTAATAGCATAAATTTGTTTATGAGCGAGCACTGCGCCTCAATGAAACAGCGCGTTCAAGCGCACTGTCGACTCCACTAATTCTTTAATAAATAAAAATTTTATACACTAAATTGCTTTTATTCATTAAATATAGCATAGTTAAAAATAGTGACAATAGTTTAATTTTGAATAACAGATGACAACAAATAAATTATTTAAATGAAATAGTACATATTTTAGTAACATCCTACAAGGATGGTTTGAAAAGTCCGTGCAAAGTCCGAGAGATGGCACCACCGGCACGTATCGAGGTCATGTTTAGTTAGTAGCATCTGTTGAATGAACGCACACCAAGTGTCAGCCATATTGGTCTATTTATTTATGTTTGGCATTCGTGTGAATCAAGGAAGTCAAGTGATTTCAAGAAATGGACGAAAAAGAATTTCGTGTGGTAATTAAACATTACTATATGAAAAGTAAACGCCTCAGGGGATTAAAGAGAAGATTGATAAACATTATGGTGACTCTGCACCTTCGATTAGAACAGTTTACAAGTGGTTTCAAAATTTTCGGACTGGCCATATGAGCACAGTGACGCTGAACGTTCTGGACGGCCTGTGGAGGTCACGACTCCAGAAATCATTGATCAAATCCATGATATGGTGATGGATGACAGAAGAGTTAAGGTACGTGAGATTGCTAGTGCTGTGGGCATCTCGACTGAACGGGTACATAATATTTTACATGAACATTTGGACATGAGAAAGCTATCCGCAAGATGGGTGCCACGATTGCTCACGCTTCACCAAAGACGGAATCGTGTGAAGTGTTGCAAGGATGGTTTGCAGCTGTTCAGAAGAATCCGGAGGACTTTATGCGTCGTTTCGTCACTGTGGATGAAACATGGATTCATTACTATACCAAAGAATATAAACCTCAATAAGAAGCGACATAAAGTTTCCAATAGCACTGGTTATATGGGAAACGAATTTCTGACGTCACGTGTAGACGAAATGACACTTAAACAGCTTGGGGGTACACTGAGAGAAATATTAACGGTAAAAATTCAGTTTTACACGGGAAAAAAATTTATATGTATAACTATACATTGCAGTCCTGGAAAATCGTCCCTTTTAAGGAGTTTTTTTTTGCAGTCTTTTAAGGGTTGGTTATTTTCTAAAAAGATTAGATTATTTTTGAGAAAAATTAGTTTTGGGCAAAGGAATGTTTACATGGGATTAAATGTTGCAATTTTTCTTAAAAAAATTAATATTATGTAATTTTTGTGTGAGCAGATGTAAAATAATTATAAGGAATCTTTATTTCAAAATTGTAATAAAACAATAAGTAAGTGTTAATATATGGTTTTTGAGGTCTTCGAGTACCTATGCAGAATTAAATTTTGTAATCCATTTTACGTCTTACTAATTTAACTGTATAACATTTTGGAAAAAACAAATAGTATACAGTTTTTGCTTCCCTAATTACTCTTGATGTACATCTCCCATTTCAAAGAAAAAGAGAAAATGTTTTAAGGTATGTGGTTCTATGGGTTTCTGGAGTCAAAAATTCAGTGGAGGGATGTTTTTTTTGTAAAACGGTACCTATACACCTTAATATTTACCTTTACTACAAATGTATATCCTTTCATTTTTACTGTAAAAAAACACTACAATGTACTTTAATTTTTGTTACATAAACATATAATTTAGTATTTCCTATATTGGTAACAACAAAAAAATTTTTTAGTAAGAATATATTAATATAGAATGTACAGCATGCTTTAATAAAAAGAGGGTTTCCCATTAAATTAATTAAATTTGAAAGTAGGTTTATGATTTGGAAAGAATAAAGTGGAAGAACTTGATAATCAAGGTGGCTCGAAACATCACTAAAATAAACAATTTTAGTTTTTTAAAGGCCAAATGCCAAGGCTAGAGCTTAAATGTTCAAGGTGAAATGAAAAATAGTGACTTTAAAAAAAAAGTAGGCAAACAGTTTATTGAAATGACAAAATCTGAAAGTTACATCGACTTGTTACCGTACTGGTAACTTTAGATCACGATTGGTATATCATCGTATAAAATATTTTAAGCCTAATAAATTATTTTATAATGTACATTTTTGGGAAATCATTGTATGGATGGGTAAATTCTATTCTTTTCATTTCATTAAGAGTTTATCTGAAACTTCCTGTTTTATACAAATGTTTTCAAACTTAGTTTTAAAAGCATGTTCCAAATCATAAATGGATTTAATAAACAAATCGGGAGGGTGCTGCAATGCTCCATGAATGTTTTTTGTAGTGTCGTAAGCTTTATAATACAGTGTGTATCAGCCAAATGGAATAAATTCAATAATAAATAAACGGGAGCGTGTTCGAAAAAACACTCGGACACGTTTATCGGTATTTTTGGTTGCGCATTTTTTCAGTAATACTTTTTATACAGGGTGTGTCATGTAATAGTGGCCAACACTAACTTTCCTAATTTAAATGCAACGCCCTGTATATTAGTCAATTTTTGGATTCTTCAGAATATTCTAGATATATTTCATATACAATGTCCTATACCTATTTTTAACTATTTTGGAAATATTAGGTGCTTTTAGATGTATTGTGCTACATTGTTACTTTTTGTGCATATACCTACTAGAGGCAGCCTTGAAACAAGCGTACGAGAAAGCAAGAATAGGTGTATAACCTCTCTCTCCCTCTCTCTCTCTTAATTTGTCGGCGGTGTATACACCCCTTTCGCCAATTAATCAGCACAAGGCGCGAGAGAAATGTTATACAGCTATTTCTTACTCTCTCGCACGCTTGCCGCATAGCCGAGCGGCACGGCTGCCTCTAGTAGGTATATACACAAAAAGTAACCCTCACGAAAGTGGCAAAGATGCAAAGGCAATAGATGCAATAAACCCGAAAACGTTTAATATTCACGAAACAGTTGAAGATAGGTATAGGACATTGGGTGTTGCATTTAAATTAAGAAAGTTAATACTAGTCACCGTCACATGACACACCCTGTATAAACAGTTTTAGTTGAAAAAAAAATCGCAATTAAAAACACCAATCGACATGTCCGAGCATTTTTTCGAATAAGCCCCCATTTATTTAATATTGAATTTATTCCATTTGGCTGATCCACACTGTATATTAACAAAGAATTAACATCTAAAGATTCGCATTGTGATCTATAATTTTTACAAGTATCACATTTAGTGCTTTTTTTTAAAGATATTCACAAAACTGAACGAAACGAATGAAACAGCACATAAAACTCAACAAAGCACTAAACGAAACATGTAATCCCGGACTAATAGCTGCCGGCAGCGGATTGACAGTTAAACAGCTTAGCCCTCTCCTAAAAATTTTGGGACTTCGAATAATGTCGCTTCTTATTGAGGTTTATATTCTTTGACTATACTCCTGAGACCAAGCAACAATGTGAGCAATGGGTTACCAAGGGGGAATCTGCATCAAAAAAGGCGACGACCGTTCCTTCGGCCGGAACGGTTATGGCGACTGTCTTTTGGGATTCGCAGGGGATAATTCTCACCGACTATCTGGAAAAGGGTAAAACTATTACAGGTGCATATTATTCATATTGGACCGTTTGAAAACCGAGCTGCAAGAAAAACGCCCACGATTGGCCGACAAGAAAGTCATTTTCCATCACGACAACGCACCAGCACACACCTCAGCAGTTGTGGTCGCAAAATTAATGGAAATAGGATTCCTACTCGTTTCACATCCCCCCTTTTCTCCGGACTTGGCTCCCTCGGACTACTATTTGTTCCCCAATTTGAAGAAATGGCTGGCGGGATAAAGATTCTATTCAAACGAGGAAGTTATTGCAGACACTGATCGATATTTTGCAGACTTGGACAAATCCCATTATTTGGAAGGGATCAACAAACTGGAACATCGTTGGACGAAGTGTATAAGCCTAAAAGGAGACTATGTAGAAAAATAAAAAAGGTTTTCCCCAAACAAGTAAGTAGTTTTTATTTTTGCACGGACTTTTCAAACCTACCTCGTACAACGAGTGGATTTTTTCGGCTCCAGCTCTTAGACCAATATTTAGGAGATAATCCAAAAACAAAATTGACTTCCGCTGACTAATAACAAAATATGCCCTATTAATTTTCTTACTAGTACAGTCTATTTGGCCACTCCATCGCAAATCATCATTTACCAACAGTCCCAGAAACTTTACTTTGTTACTTGCACCAAGATAAGATCTATCTCGCAGACCGATTTCCTGAATATCAGGCTGTTTCTGATTGTAAATCGATAACGAAAGTAATTTTAAGTAAAAAATGTTGTATGCATTTTTTCGTAAAACTAATATTTTTCGAGTTATTCGCCATTGAAAGTAAAAGTTTTTCGACGAAAAAATCGACGTTTTTAATGGGGTTTTCACGAATAACTCTAAAAATATGCATTTTATCAAAAAAAACTGTAGAGAGCCAAATTGTAGCTTATAAAAAAACTGGAAAAAATGTTTTTTTATAATTTCTCTACAACCAATACAGACCGAGCTACGGCTTGTTAATAGGCCTTTTCATCATGTGACAAGCGCAAGCGCAGTCGCCATGTTGAAATGGCGGCAATTCAAAAGTTTCGTACTGTTTTTATCGACAATGGCTGGGAATGCAGTATTATCTCCCCAATTAAATTATTTACTGGAAAAAATCGTTGATGGGGCTTCATTGATTTATAATTCAGTTGAATCCCATAATTATACGCAATTAAAAAGGTATCTTAAATGTCATGGACGTCCTTAAAAAGGAAAAAGAAGTGAGCTAATTGAGAGGTTAGGCATCATTACTTGTTTACTATACAAAAAGTATCTATAATTGTATTCTAATTAGACCTA
>JAHBCN010023693.1:0-12375 GCA_019359885.1 Listronotus oregonensis | reverse complement strand
TTGTATTTTTCTTAATTTCTTAATTTTAGAATTCATCTTTAGTTTTTACAGGTAAATTTGTGTCTTGTTAAATGCCGGGACTGATAATCTTTTCATCTATATAAATTTTTTTGTTATTTATTAGATGGTAATAATTTTAAAAATTTTAAATTTTTTTTGTAACCTTTTTTTTTTGTTTACTTTTTTAGGATTCACTATGGCAAAATTTTAAGAACCCATCTAATCATAATCAAGTAAGTATTTTTCTTACACCTTTTCATTGTTTTTAAAATTTAGCTGACCATAAGTAATTTAATATTTTTTTTTTAGACCGTAAGGCCCACCGTAATGGGATTAAGAGACCTAAAAAAAATTTTTGCATGAATCAACCGGTGTAAGTACAGCTAATTATTGTTTAAATGTTTTTTTAAATTTTCCCTTTAAATTTTAAAAAAAGAAGTATGCTGTGCAGTATATTCTTGTTATATTTGCTTCTAGCAATTTCCCAAACAATTTGATTTTTTCCATTATGCTTTTTTTTAAATTTTTCTTACCCCCAATTTAATACAAAAATCGAATATAAAAACAGGCTTAAGCTGGATTTCTAGTTTCATCGAAAGATGTAGTGGTAGACCATAAAAATATACTTGTTATTATTAACCTGTTATTTACAGTGTATAAAAATTTAAAGCCAAAAAAAAACACTTAAAGGTCCCATGGTTTTGAAACCCCCTTTTATATTGTTTGTTTTATTTGTACATGGGTTTGCCTTTTTAAGCCCTCAGTAGGCCAAATGCCATAATTAGGTATATTTAAAGTAGTTATTATCAAAAAAAGAATTGAAAATAGACGTGTTGTTAAATTCATCAGAGGGTTTTTTGCCTAAAATGTAGCGTGACGTCACTAGATTACCGCTTTTTTTTCGGATGGATATTGTAAATGAAGTATTGGCAGAATCCCCTTTTAATGTTATTGTTATTTGTCATTTTTTTTTTTTGGTTATTTTGTCATGTTGGAATAAACAGTGTCAAATTAAATTTTTGAAAATAAAGAAGTTGTCATTAAAACCCGGACTTTAAATACCGACAAAACCCAGACAAATAAACCCAGACCCCAATTTCTTTCATTGGTCCATCAAGGAAGACAAGCCCTATGGAAAACAGCGAGATAAAGGGGAAACCCAAGACAAAATCTTGGCACAAGAACCCTGGACGAAAATTATGTTTGGCCGCCCATTTTTTTGGTACACCTTTACCAAAAAAACCTGACACCAGCAGAAAACCACATACAGGGTAGGCTCAATTAGTTCTGGTAGTAAAATTGAGGAAGTGTCAAATGTTTTTAAAGGCTGACTTTACAAAAACTGTAGAGGAAAAGAATGATATAGAAAATAAAAATGTTGCAACCTCAAAGACAAATAAAACTGCAAAGTCAATGACAAATAAAACAAAGACGACCAAGTCAAAAGCGATCTACAACAGAAATTGAACTGGAGTATGCACTAATCGCACTACAAGCGGAGGAAAGAAAACGACAAATTGAAGGGAGTTTTGTGAAAAAGAACAAACGAGAGGGAAAAAAAAGGACGAGAAAGGAAACAAGGGGAAACGGGGAAAAGAAAAAAAAGGGAAAAGGGGCGTTAAAATTATTGGAACTAAAGCAAAAAGGTGGAACAGCTAAAAATCAAACCAAATGGGCGACAAAAAGCTGTAAAACTGGATCTGTAAGTAAACATTTTGATGTCTTATCACAAAATTCAGATGAAAGTTACACAAAAAAATGAATCAATAAAAATCGGAACATTTTCTCAAACATCTAAAAAAATTTTGGATAAAAACCGGATTTACAGAAGTATGTGCAAGATTGCTAGTGCAATTCAAGCGACAACTCCAAGACAGGCGGAGAATACCCCGGCCCGAAATTTGGTAAAAAAGACTTTCCTTTTATGATGGAAACCAGAAGAATGGCCAACCTTTATCTACCAATTCAGAAATTTTCCACCATCTGTAAATATAAAACGAAGAATGCTTGTCAAATTGCAGAAATGTCAAAAGGTGATGCTAAAAAAGCAGTTTCAGGTTTATTAATGACCCTGGTAACTTGAATCAAGTAATTCATCCCTAAGAAAAGATTTGGACCCCCTGATTTAATTCTGGATATTTTGATAAATAAGGAAAAAATTTTCTTCAAATTAGAGAATACGAGTTGGAAAATTTAATAAGTTTTTCAAGTTCAATTCTCAATTGAATACCATAACTTCTCTAAATTATGATCGACTTTGGGGGAAAATCCAAGTTTACTAAAGGGCCCCTGGTACAAAAACTACCAAACACTTTGAAATTGAGATGGGGAGAAGAAGTTTCCAGAAAGAATGGACAAGTAAACCTTCTGACTTTTCTGAATGGGTAGCAGGAATGCTGATTCCCATGTTACGTCACTACACCAAAAATATCGCCACCAGCACCAAGTTTACCTCGAAAACATAAAAATCCTTCATTATAAATTTTGGAGAAATTTGGATACTGTCATAAAAAACACCTAGTGGGAATTGCAAAAAAATCAAAACCGGGGCGAGAACAAGAGGGCAAGTTGTCACCAAAAAAAACGTTTTTCATGCCCAAAAGGATCCCCAAACTGGGTTTAAGAAACGGCAGCAATGCAACGTACAAGGATGTAAGAGACAGCATAACAAAATGCTTCATAATGGGACCGCAACAAGAAGAAACAACAGTTTAGTTACCACAACGCCAGACCATCAGGATCAAGAACTGAACCAACCACCCAACCTGGACAAGGTTTCATTCGCTTGGACAAAATAAAGAAAGCAAAAATGTTCTTTTTAAAGGGTGGTTAATGTCAAAATCATAGGGTAATTGCAAATTTACAAACCCACTTTTTGATGAATGTTCTACAGTGACTCTAATAGACGAAAACTTGGGACAAAAACTGAACATAAATGGAACGTCTCAACCGTTAACGCTACAATGGACAAATGATGTTCTTAAAAACCCTGAAACATCAAAATGTTACGTTTAAAAATTTCTGGCGTTATCCAGGTGCCAAAAATTAAATGAGAAATGTAAGATCGAAAAAAATCTACCCCCTTCCCCCTTCAAGTTTTTTTTGTATGAAGATTTTAGACATCTTCCACACATAAAGGGGCTACCAATATCAGACATAACCTCCCACCTATGTTGCTAATTGGACAAGACAATGCCAAGCTCACGGTCCCCCAAAAGTCATAGAAGGACCAGAAGGTTCACCGTTAGCGACCAAGACCAAGTTAGGCGGGGGGGATACATGGTAAGATAGACAATACGACCAATAACCGGTATACCTTTCATATTTGTAAAAAAAAAAATAGAAGATGACCAATTACAAACTGGTTAAAAAGTCTTTCCCTTTGATGCATTTGGAACTACATTAGAATCGATAACTAAAGAGGAAGAGAGCAGTTACCATTATGACAAACACAATAAAACATGTCAAAGATCGATCGAAATTGGACTAATTTGGAAATCTGATGATGTGAAGTTACCACCAAGAAAACACCGCTATAAAACGACTGCAAATAGGGGGAAAAAAAAAAAAATAAAAAAAAGACCGAGATTTTGGGGAAAATACAATCAAAACATTCAAAAGTATCTGGATAAAGGCTATGCTAAAAGCTAACATCTGAAGAGGGGGTTTCAAGAAGGGCCAAAAAAAAGGTATCTTCCTCATTTTTTGGGTAACAAACCCCAAAAAACCCGGGGAAAATCGACTGGTTTTTGACTGTCAGCAAAATGTGGGGTATGAGTTTAAATGATAATTTATTGGCTGGACCTGACTTTCTAGCTTCCTTAGTTGGGGTACTTTTTGATTTAGAGAAAAAGGAAAAAAAATTTGGTTTTCTGCAGATATCGGGAAAGTTCCACCAGGTGCAAGTCAGAGCAGAAGACCAAGGATCCCAAAATTTTTTGGGGGAAACTCCTCGACCATTTGACGTTTACCAAATGAAGTTATGACCTTTGGTGCCACATGCTCCCCACTTTTGCACAATTTGTAAAAAATACCAATGCTAAGTTGAAAGGAACATCCCCAAGAATTATTAAGCAATCACACGGAAACACTATTCGATGATTACCTTGACAGCTGTCAAACCGCGGAAGAAGCAATAAGAATAATATCCGAAGTACGAAAATTAAAGACATGCCGGATTTGAATTAGTGAACGGGAAAAACATCTTCAAAAAAACTGACTGAAATGATGAAAATGAATAAAGAAATAAAAAAAGATCTTAACCTTGACTGCGACAATTTTAATTCAGAGAGTTTTGGGAATGTTTTGGATGCAAAAATGACAAATTTTTTTAAAAAAATTCCCCTAAATTCAATGATATTACAACAGAAAGCCCAAACCCAAAAAAGGGAAGTCCCGAATAGTCATGTCAATTTTTGATCCCCTGGGGCTGATAGTAAATTTTGCAATACGGTGACGGATGATAGTTCAAGATATTTGGCGCACTGGTATAAAATGGGACGTTTTTGTTAACAAAAAGTTTTGGGAAAAAACTGGAAATTATGGATAGAAGACCTTAAATCATAACAACCTCTCCATTCCTAGATGTTATTCAAAAAAAAACCCGTTCGCCAAACAAGTACAACTTCATATCTTTTGGATAGTAGAAAAAAAACATTTTCATCAGTCGCCTATTTAAAAAATAAGTTACACGACATCGATGTATCTTTAAATTTTTTGGGGAAACTCGAGTAACTCCAAATAAATCATTGACAATTCCACGTTTAGAACTTGGAGCGCTGCTTAGTACTAGAATGGCAAAAATGTTGAAGAAAAACTTGACATAAAAATTGATAAAACTTATTACTGGACAGATTCGACAACAGTTTACCACTGGATTTAAAATGCAAAAAAAAATTGGGCAATTTGAATCACATAGGATAGGAGAAATTAAAAAAAAAGCACCGAAGGAATCAGTGGAATTGGGTACCTTCCAAATTAAATTCTGCTGATCTGGCAACAAGAAAAAGACGACACTGGGAAAAATGAAATAAATTTTAAATTTTTTTGGTGAATCCCCCTTTCGTACGAAGACATATCAAACTGGCCGAACAAAATATTGTGGGGAAAAAAGACTAAATCAGAAGTTTTATTAGTAATAAAGAATAAACCCCGAACTAGAGATGTCACAAAATTTTCCAACTGGAGTGACTTATTAGTTTTTATGGCAAGACTTCAAAAAAATTCAAAAATTTTGGGATCTCTAAAACAAAAAAAGCGTATTTGCATCACACATGACATTCGAAGATTTAGAAAAAGCAAAAACGATTTTGATAAAACAATGTCAGAAAAAGCTTTTATGTCGAGTTTAAAAAAATTTAAAAAATAACATGTCACTGCATCAAATCCAAAAGAAAATTAAACCCGATTTTAGACTCAAAGACATGATAATTATCAATGGACGAACAAACATGGCTCCTACTCTATCACAATCTGCCAAAAAACCAAATTTTTCCCAAGAAACATCATATTACAAGACTTTATCTGAAACATTTACATGAAAAATTTGGACACCAGGGTCGAAACTGTACTGAATGAATCAAGAAAAGAATTTTGGATTTTGGTGGGAGAACCGAAGTTAAATCTGTTTTCAGCCAATGTCAAAAATAAAGGGAGAAAAAATGCAAACCGGGGGTTCCAATGATGGGGCAACTTCCAGCTGAAAGACTCACATCGAACATTACACCCTTCACTTACACTGGAGTTGACTATTTTGGCCATTTTTTTTTTTTTAGGAAAAGACAAAGAAAAGGTGGGGTAATTTTCCCGCTTGACCATTCGAGCAGTACACTTTTAAATCCACCTCCCCCCCAACAGATTCTATGATAATGGGACTAAGAAGATTTATCAGTAGAAGAAATAACCACAAAAATATTTTCCGACAATGGTACAAACCTTGAGGGCCTCGAAAAATTGAAAAAACTGTCAAAAATTTAGATCAAACTAAAATTCAGAGCAATTTATCAAAAAAAGGATTGAATGGAGTTTATTCCTCCCCCCGCACCCCATATGGGAGGTGCGTGGGAACGCCTAATAAGAATCACGAAACGTCCTTTTTTTTTCATTGTTAAAAGGACAAAAAATTAAGGATGGAAATTTTTTTGGGACCTTGTTTGTAGAAATAAAATATTTTGAATTCAAGACCAATAACCAAAATTTCTGTTGACCCTGATGATCTGAAGCTCTTACACCAAACCATTTTATTAAAGGCACTACAAAAAACCCGTGAAATATGGAACGAAATTGGTAATGAAAAGATTTACCAAGAACTGGAGAAAAATTGATGACATAGTTGTGGTTAACCAAGATAACCAGCCCGAAACCTTTGGAACTTGGAAGAGTGACCCCCAAATATTTCCAGGACCTGATGGTAAAATTAGAGTTGCCACCATTAAAACACAAACTGGAAATTTAACACGACCAGTAAGCAAATTAGCAAGAATTAATACGGAAATCGTTTTGCACATTAATTCACAATTGCAGATTCAAGGGGGGAAAATGTAAAAACGTAACTTCTAAAAAATTTAAGGGGAAGAATGTAAATGAAGTATTGGCAGAATGCCTTTTTTAAAGTTATTGTTATTTAGTCATTTGTTGTAGGTATTTTTTTTATTATTTTGTCATGTTTGAGTTACAAGTGACAGTGAAAAATTGAATTTTGAAAATAAAAAGTTGTCATTAAAACCCGGACTTTAAATACCCACTAAACCCAGACAAAAAAACCCCGACCCCCCTTTCTTTCAGATATGCTTAACTGCTGATTTTAAAAAACTCTTTATAACCTTTGTCACTTTCCACTAAGTTTCATTGTCTACCGATATTTGAAACATTCGATATATATGGAAGAAGTTCTTTATGTTAAATAAATTAAATATTTAAAAATCTTATTTTTTATATATTTTTTTAAAAATAAAATATCACATAGCACAAAGTACAACAGAAAATCCTAACCTTAAATTTTCACAGCTGACAGAAATCTATAATATCCATCGTGGTTCAAAGCCAATGGCTTCGATGAGCAAGCGATTGAAACAGCTGACTCATCCGCTGAATAAATCAACGACACATCTTTCTTTAGCGCTTTACCGTCAATTAATTTAAAAACGTCTTGATGGAACAGCGATTAGTGCGCACGGTCCATCGATGAATTAAACAACACGCCTATAACCTTATTTTATTTAGTCCAAATCTAATGGGAAAGTATACAATTAGAGAAACAATAATCATAAATTAATACTCTTAATCAATATTAGTAATAAACGGAACACTAACAAGATTACAAAAATATTAGCCTTCAATTTAAATAAAAAAAAACAAAATCGCATTAATAAAACAAACTATTTCAGGTAACACCATTAAAAAGAATCAGTATAGCATTTCTGTAAGTTATAGTACATCAGCCATATTTACATTTTGTCTTAAATGTCTTATACCTGGTTGCAGCATGATTGGTACTTTTGAATGTTTAACGAAATGCTGATTTTGACAGGGTTAAGCCATTAAACCAATGAATAACACTGACATAACGTTCTGTTAAACATTCTAAACCTTGATTACCTTTTGTGCAACCCGGGGTTAATCAATTAAATCCACAGCACCTGTAGATTGATCATAAAAGATTCTCCCTAAGTTCTCTCCCTAAGAAAAGTTGGTATTTTTATCAGCAGCATATCAAAAGATAACTGGTTTTTAGCTTTCCTGAACATTTCATATTTTGTACTTAACATTGTTTGATACTAAACCTTTGATATAAGCTACTATGTTTTTTTTTATGGTTATTGGGATATGTTTTTGTGTTACAATTTTTATATTTTTACATACATCTTCAGATGTTTTGGGTGATTAAATTAATATGAATTATTCAAACAGTTTTAATGTTAATTTTGTTGTGTCTATTTTATTGTAAGTTTTTGTGGAAATACTTAAATTTGTTGTTTGATACTAAACCTTTGATATAAGCTACTATTTTTTTTTATGGTTATTGGGATATGTTTTTGTGTTACAATTTTTATATTTTTACATACATCTTCAGATGTTTTGGGTGATTAAATTAATATGAATTATTCAAACAGTTTTAATGTTAATTTTGTTGTGTTCATTTTATTGTAAGTTTTTGTGGAAAATACTTTAAATTTTATTCATATTGAATACAAATTAAGTTTACAGTAAAAAAACATTTACCATTCTTTTAATAAAATCTAACCCAACATTTATGTAGGACTTCAACACTGCATAAGCCACTAAAAGCATGATATAACGATATGTTTTTAAAGAAAATAATATCAATAGCACTTAAGCATTGTATGTCTAAAAATAACAATTACGAGACATTTCTATTGATTGCTTAAGTCTAGTTTCTAAAGTTAGAATGAGATGCATATGTAGAAAACATTTTACACCCGGAGCTGATTGGCTCATAGAATGGAAACAATTTTATGACCTCTACCTTAATAATTGCAGGGAGGTCATTTTATATGTCCGGCATTGTAAATGCAGTTACATTTTTTAATATTTTGCCAGAAAACTTGATAATCTTAAAGGGTTTTAAATATATTCTATAGCTTTGTGACGGGATTTATATTTTAGTATGTTCTCATTGGAATAACTCCCGATATTTCTGGAAATGGGACACTAACCAGGTCCCGGGGTATAGCGAACTCAGCCTGCTCAGTACAATTGACCTCAACTGGCAGATTGCCTAAAACAGAAAAAAGAAAAAACCTCAAAAAAACACAAAAGATTCAAAATACTAATTAAATTTCTGTGGCAAGTCGGCCACCGCTATCGAGATAAAATAAAAAGAAAGAAATAGAAATTAAAACTAAATAAAATAAAAAATTGGATTAAAAACCTAGCAAATTCTGACAGCTTTAAAACTTATAACGTTTTATAAAAACGTAGGCCGACTTGCCACCGAAACGTAGATTAGTATTTTGAATTTTTTGGGCTCTTTTGGGTTTTTTTTGTTTCAGGTGATCTGCCAGTTCATAAGTGGCAATAAAACTGAGCTGGCTCAATTTGCTATATCCCGGGACCTGGACCGAAGTGGTCCCATTTTCTAGAGATATCAAGGCAAGTTATCCCAACAAGAACATACTAAATCTTACAGGGATAAGGCCTAGGCTTTTCACTTGTTGGGATGGGACCAAGTACAGACCCCTGCAGAATTCCTAACATCTCTATTAGCTTATCTGGTTCTCTATTAGGTTGATTTTCACGTTTTTATTTCTTCCGTTCCCATACCTGTGCCAAATAAACCTACCTTGAGTTACAGAACTTTCTAAAGTCATTAACTTTTGTTTATGTAAATAATTTATTTTACTCACTGATTTAACAGAATATTGCAGACATTTGTTTAATTTTTGTATCAGTTGAACTAATTTTTGACAAGCGATCATGACTTTAGAGAGAATAACTATCCTCCTAAAATATAAAATGTATACTTGAAAATGCATTTATGATTTATGTCACAGTTGCTTGTGAAACTTCAATAAGTTTACATAGTGATTTGGGAAGTTAAATAACTTAATAATTTATTTTACATAAACCTAAACAATTTACTGTTTTGTTTCAGATGGATGCTAAATTTTTAAGGAACCAACGTTTCTCAAAAAGGCACAACATAAGCACCAAAAAACAATTGACTGTAGCTGCTCAAAGAAAAGCTGAACGTGAAGCGAAAGCTAAGAAATAAAATGTATATCTAGTTATATTTTAATAAAACTATAAAAAACATGGAAGTGCTTATTTTTAGAGCTTAGATAAAGACAATCATTTTAGTATTTTTATCCAACAGCCAGTAGATTGTGTTTTTACATGAATTATCATTTAATTGTTCTTTCTTTTACTGCATTTCTTTAAAATGTTGATGGAATTTTTTGTAGGATTTTTGCAATAGTATATTTGTTTGTGTTTAAGTTTCAGTAAAATCGCTATAAATTAGCTGATACGCATGCGCACAAATGCTAATTGTATAACATTAACATATTTTTTTCGGTACCTCTATTTTGTTTAATTAAAGTAGGTTTGAGCCAAGGGTAATAACCTAACAAGGAGTGCTCGGATCCCCATTTAAGCCCATATAAACCAATTTAAATGTTGACTGTATTTGTGACGTAATCTGTTTGTCGTTTGTTTTGTTTACAAGTATTATAAAAGTCTTAATTTTAAAATATTATACATTACAGTTCTAATAGTAAGTACATATCCAAAATAGTTTTTTAAAAGTTGAATATTTAACAAAAATTAATAAAATAAATCTGCCTCTGGGCAAAATGGGCAAACGGGTGACGTCCAAACATAACCTATATTCAAGGACAAATAGGTAAAATCGAGCACTCCTTGTTAAGTTTACTACCCTTGGGTCTGAGCGTGTTTAAATCCAACTATTACACATGCGTGTTTTTTAAAGGTTACCATGGTACTTCAATCAACACGAGAAATGTAAAGTCAAAGATGACATTGCCAACCTTTAACCTCGGAATTTTGGCATGTAAGGCATTTTAAAGAAAAAAAAATACTGATCTGACGAGTACTTTATAACGTCAAATAAAATATTACTATAACAAATGTTTCAAAAGCTTTAAAAAAAAAACTAGCAAAAAAGAAAACGTCAGTAATGGACATACCTATGTTTGTTTCAATAAGGACAAATATTTATGGATTATTTGATGTAAATTCTAAATGTATTAAGACAGTGTCTTAATTATTAAATAGCTTTGTTTTGAATTACTTATTTATTTAGAATATACAATTCTAGAAGTTTAATAAAATTTCAGAACAAACTTAATGAATTGGGAATCCATTTGATTTAATTTAGGATATGTTCTTATGCTGAACATGAACCAGCATTACCCAACCCGAAAATTGTTCTTCAATTCTCACGAATTTTCTCAAATTCTTTTGTTAAAATATAGAACATAAATTCAGTACTTTTGTTGCAAAATTTTAGTAAGAGTTATTAAACTTCTTAAAAAATAAAATAACAATTGTCTAAATTTTTGCCCCAATAGGTTATTTTTACTCAATTGATATTGAGAATGTTGTGTAAAAATTAAAAGTAGAAAACACAATTAAGCAAAACCTGCTAAATAACACGGAAAAATACAAACCCCTTACTTTCCTATTTAAGGTTTAATTATCATTGTAATTTAAATAGCCCGCCACTCCCCTAACCAATCAAATTCAACATGGATGCCAAGTCTGTTTAGGGAAACGCCAACTTTGTAGATGTTGCGCATATCGATATTTGATGACAGGCGTATCGAATAACAAAAAGCTGACAACAAAGCAGAAATTCCACCAATAGAAAATTTAGGGGCCGTGACGTCACGGGCCTACAAAATTAAAACTTAAAATTGATTTTAAGGCGTTTCCGGAGGCCAAAAAAAAATCGGGAAAATATTTTTGGCCTTTATTTTCATGTGGCTTTGCAATAAGCTAATAAAAAAAATCATGAAAAATGCCTATTGACTGCGTTATTATAAACATGACGTTTCGTTGGCGTTGCCGTTTTCCCATTTTGTTGCCGCTCTAAGTAGAACCGCAATTAAAGTATATGACAACTGGTGGCGATGGCGTTAATAAATGTTTACATTAAACGCCAACTACAACAGCAGCGGTTACATTACATATAGTTTTGTACACATTTTGCGCAGGCAATTACAAGTTTTGCACCCCAATCAATATACGAAGTTATAAACATATTTAAGTGGTGGAGGGGGGGGCAACTTAACGCTAGCCCCCCCACTCAATTATTTTGGTGGATTTAAAAGTACTATTTTTACGGGAACCAAGAATTACTTTTCTAAAAAATATGGATCCCACTTACCTTTTTTACATTTTAGTGGACATCGAACGACTTTTGCACAATTGCCAGAAACCAGTTATCACATTTCTAAAAATATATACCCCTCCCCCCCAGAGCTGGGTAGGAATCGATTTCTTTTTATGATCCAAGGCTGAAATCGATTCCTTTTAAAAACAGGATCCGTGATCCTAAGCGTGATCCGGATTTGCTATTTAATTTTAAAATAACCCGAAATCGATTCCGGTAATTGTCTAGAAAGTGGCCGCAGCTCCGATTTTGACCCAAATTTGGCATATGGGGTTTTTTTTGGGGGGCTGATCACGAATCTGAAAAAAATATTTGGCGGAAACGTTTCGTTTTCGAGATATCCCTCATCAAACTTGAAAGTCAAACTAACCTCATTTACACTATATTCCCCCCTTTTTTTTGTACACAATTTTTGATTTTTACACTAAAGTGGCACACAATATTTTATAAACACCTTTTAAAAAGTTTTTTTTTTTTTACACCTTTTTTTTTTCCAAATT
>JAHBCN010023692.1:0-12330 GCA_019359885.1 Listronotus oregonensis | reverse complement strand
CACAAACTTTAATGATCCAAAAATAACTGTAAAAGAAAACAAAGGGACTTAGACAAATTTTTTTAAACAACCCTTTTAACGCCCAGCCTCTAAAGCTATCTTTTTCAAATTTTTTTAACCAAATTTCCCTTTTTCAAATTTTTTTTGACATTACTTATTGAGTTAAAATTTTAAAAAAGGGTGTTGTTTTTTTTTAATTTTGTTTATTTTAGTTTTTTAACCCTTTTAAATTTAAAGATAAATTTAAACAATGAGACAAAGATATATTTAACTTTGGGAAAGCCCAAATATTAAGTAATGTCTCGTTAATTTTTTAATTTGAAGCAAATCGGTATCCTAAGTAAGTTATAATTTTGTTTAAACTTTTTTGAAACCTTTTTTCTGAGAAAACCCCCCTTTAAAATCTGCATCCAGTCCCAAAAAAAAAATTTTGGGGGGAAATTAACCACACTCCAGTAGGTACGCAGTCCCAATTAAAATTGAATACCTTAGTATTTAAAAAAAAAGCCTAATCTAAAAAAAAAAAAAGGGTTGGATATACGAGGGGGGGGATAGGTTTTTTTAAAAAGATATGGGTTTTTCCGAAAAGAGGGGAAAATATTTTGGGACTCATTGTACTATATAAAGATGCCTTAGATAGCTAAACCCCCCTAAAAACTCCTCCCCTTTGGAATTTTTAAAATGGGTGGGCAAATTTTTGTAATTTTTTAAATTTTTTTTTTTTGGGTTTTTTAAAAACGGGGAGCTGGTTTGGTATTACGCCCCAAATATTTCTTTAATCTCAGTACCTTTGCATCAAATAATAAAACCCTTTTTTTTTTTTACAAAAAAAGGGTTTTTTATTCCTTTCAATTTTTTTTTTGGGCCCCTTTTTTTTAAGTAAAATTTTTTTTTGAAAATTATTTTTTTATTATAAAAAAAAAAAAACCCAAAATCCTAATAAAATTCCCCCAATAATTGGCATGAATTGGGTTTGTTTTTTTTTTTGTTTGTCTTTTTTTGCAACAACAAAAAAAGATTTGATTTGGTATCCCAAAATTTTTTTTACGCCCCGTCATTCAAATGCACATTTTTATTTGAAATTTTGATAAAAGGGGTAATGAATACTAAAAACTACTAAATTCAAAAAATTAAATATCTACTTTTACTTTTTTTTAAAAGGGAAAAATACAAATTTTTCCCCCGGGGAAAAAAAATTTAAAAAAAGTAATTCTGGTACCGTTGGGGGAAAAAAAAATGAAAAATTTTTTCCCCCGTCACAGAAAAAAAATATTTTTTTAGAAACCATGTGCAAAAAGTTGTTTTTTGTTGCTGTAAACGCTTTTAATTTTAACTTTTTGGGATCTTGGCAACCAATTGACCAATTGGCAATTTCGAAATATCAAAAGAAGTATCATTACTAATACTTTTAGCCACATTTAGTTTATTTTTGTATTAAAATTTGCGGGGATATTTAATTTGTTTTTAAGCAAAAAACAAAAATATTAAAATATAAATTAACTATCCAAATGATTCGATTTTCACTCTCTTCAAAACGTTTGATAGCTTTTAAGATTTCTGAAGTATAGTATATATCAAAGTTTAAATTCTGGGCTTTACTCCAAATTGCAAAATTGCTATTTTTCAACCAAATTGAATTGCAAAATTCTTGTACGAATACTATCAAATCGAATTTATTCTGTAATTTGTTATTATAGCAAGTTTTTTGCCAAATATGGTGGTCCTATTAACCAATGAGTCTAAAAATTATGCAAAAGACAATGCGTTTTTATCCGTCAGTAGGAGAGTAGGCCGGTTCACCATCCTCCGTCCTCTGAGTGGTTTATCATCTTAATATCTCTGACGTAATTAAATATTTAGGAATCTTTTGTGACGCGTTATTTAGGCGTGGTCAATACTATCTGTCAAATGTCAAACGTCACCTGTCAACTGCCAAATGTCATCTGTCACCTGTCTTATGTCAAAAACCACGTAACTTGGAAAATGGGCTGCTATGCGGTGATACTTGTGCCAAGACTCAATATTGATCAGCAAACGCGAAAATTTTGCGGTTACGCTGTTCGGGCGCTATCGACTAAAATCGTTTTTAACCCTGATGATGAGTCTAAGGCGGACGGTTTAAATTTTTCAAAATTAGTGTAACGTTGTACCTATCGAATAGCGAAAAACCGCATGGCGCCATCTTTAGCCATAAAGGCGCTACAGCTGTTTAAAAATCGTCAAAATTCATCAATTAGCGATTAGGACGGTAACCCTATAGTAAATTGATCATTGCGGTCTTTGTGCTTTAACATCAGGCTTACACGTGGGTCTTATATGGTTATTTTTAGCATCCTGCTACCAGGTAAACAGTGCCAATGGCGTCTGTCACCCGTCAAATAGCACCTGTCAACTGCCATATTTCGCAACCACGTAATCTCAGGAAATTAAGCTACGTGTACGAGATCCCAATAGGACATTAGGCAAGCGTTAAAAATGACGCTTATCACATGTCAACACAGTCACTTGTCAAACGTCAAATGTCAAACATAACATAAAGCCCTACGCCTATCACCAGGCCTGGGTCTTAAGCGTGGAGCGCAGAGCCTTATATTCAGCTCGTATAATTTAAACCAAATTTTTGAATATTAAATAACAAAAACACATTGTACATATTAAATCAATTTATTAAAGCCACATTGTTGCTTCTTAACATAAAATTACAATTACAGAACTATTACTTTCTACTAACAATACTTAACCTTAAATTACAAAGATGTTTTATATACCAAACCTATGAAATAGATATTTAATTACAAAAACTCAACAGATATTTTAGTATGTGAACTAGTTTGTCCCTTAAAACGTAATTTAACATCAAATTTTAACTCCTGCTGCAGTAAATCGCTTGGTACTTTATATTCTTTTTGTTAATAAAAGTTTTTTATGTAGTGTACAGAGTCAATGTTAACATATTCAATTATTCCAACTTTAATAGAAAATATATAATAGCTCAAATTTAAACCATTTATAAAAAGATACCTTGATGAGCAATTTTCGCAAGTCAACATTATATTCATGTAACCATACAAAGTCTTTTCAGGAATATCTTTGAAATCATTTTCTTTAAGCTTTTTTGCTAGGATGATAGGTATGTGTTAAATTATTGCCAGAATTTGTCGAGAGTCATCGTGCTAATGATAGCTCATGTTTTTATGTCTAATCAGTTTATTCAATGATTTCAGCTTTCTTAACTCTTCAAGAATACTTATAATCTCGTTTTCAAGGAAAGTTATTACCAGCTACCTTACTTGCCATTAACAATTTTAATCTATCCACAAGCTCATTTGATCATCCCAGTAAACGTAGCTGGACTTTATTATTGGAAAAATGTTTTGTAATCAGGTAAGAAACCAGATCGACTATCGATTGGTAAGTCATAACCCTGAGGCTGTTGTGCAATGTGTAATTAGTGACTGCTTGTCACGTTCTCTGCTTTCTAGCATTTTCCTCTTTACACGTTCGAGTAATGGTTTAATTGTTAGCAAATATTTAATACCTCTGTTTCCTACATGTTGTTCCTTTTCATTAAAATTTGTCTTGCTAGCATTTGTTAGCAAAAATAATTTTTGCAAAGGTTCGCTCATCCAGTGCTGTTAATTTGTTTTTTAATGGATTGGTCTTAAATAAAAGTTCATATAGTCCAGGAGTTCCAGTAAATTTTTCTCCTTTAATATAAATATCCGGTCCGTTAAATTCAAGCCGAGAATCACCAAAAGTTAGGATGATCGGTGGCTAAATCATGTTTTAAATATGTGCGATCGTACTCGTTTTCCGTATCAGTTATAACCTTTCACATATTCTCTCGGTAGCGGATCGTACTGATCTAGATATTCCCCAGCGATTCTTCCGGGATTCATCCATTTGAACAGGGTTATATTGAGGATCGACTCTAAACTCGTCATCAAAGTAACTTTCTTCAGGGTTATGTTCATACATGTAGTTCTGTTTAAATCAGCTTCCTCGCCATCGTTCATATCCTGAGCCATTGGTGAACTGTCTTCGTGTCTGACATCAATTGGATTATCGTTATATTCTTCCTTTCTTGAGCAGCTAGCTCGTCATGTTTTTGACAGGACCAGTAAAATTAGTGGAATCGCGGTTTTTTTTTTATTACTGTCGGGAGTGACAAGTTTTCACTTTGTCGTCTTTTACAAACTTGGTGTAAATGGTGTAGATGGTTTACCATACTGCATCGACTCTGATGCCAAAGGTCTATACGTATTCTCCAACGTGTAACAGCATCTTCATAACGACCAGCTTTAAGAGAATCATATAGTCTTTTTTTACATTGCGCGAATGTTCGTCAAGGAGTTTAAGAATGTTTGGATCTGCTTGTAAACTCCGCTTCTTTTCTGGCCACTGATCACTGGAGTTCTGATATTCTTCAAATTGCACTCGGCTTGCTCACCCAATTCCCTTAAATCCAATATTTTTACGAATACTGGTTGCCTCCATTATTCGACGCTGAATGTCTTTATCAAACTTTTTAGAACTCATGTTTTAAATTATCAAGCTTTATAGGTTTTAATAAAAATCCATATATTGTTTTTAGTACCAGCCTCTTCTACCCCCTTATCTCCCAAATAACGGGACTGTATTTCCAAAAACGGCACTGTATTTGAATAACGGCACCGTTTTTTAAATAACGGGCCCCTTTTTTTTCCCAAAAACGGGACTGTATTTCCACAAACGGCACTGTATTTCCAAAAAAGGCCCCTTTTTTAAAAAATTTTAAAAAGGCACCGTTTTTCTAAAACGGCACTGTATTTTCAAATAACCACTGTTTTCAAATAACGGCACTTATTTCCAAAAACGGCCTGTTTTTCCCAAAAACCACTGTTTTTTCAAATAACGGATTTATTTAAATAACGGTACTTATTTCCAAAATAACACCGTTTTTTAAATAAGGCATTATTTTAAATAACGGCACTGATTTTAATAAGGCACCGTATTTCCAAATAAGGCCGTTTTTAAAAAAACGAAAAAGTTTTTCAAATAACCGGGTTTTTTTAAACCCAAAGGGGTCCTTTTTCTTCAAGTAGCCTCCTAGAGGGTTTATCTAATGACGGGGTTTAAAGAAATGCCCGGGGGAAGAGAAGGGGTTTTTTTTATTAATATTCTTAACTTTAGAGGGTTTATTGTAATGACTGGTTGATGAACAATGACTGCAGAGTATAGAGGGGATGTTTTTATTGTTAAATTTTTATATAACAGTTAGTTTACTTAAGAGTTTGTCCCGGGGCATGCGAATTTAAAAAAAATCAAACAAGAAAAACTGCTGAAGGGGCAAAGGTTTTCCTTTTATGACTGTTTTCAAAAAGCGGGGGGTGGGCCCGTATGCTAAAAAAACCCCAGACCCCATCAGTGCTGAAGAGCTTTAAAAGCATTTATTGGGAAAAAATTCATCCAAAATTTGGGCCCCCCCCCAAACGGAGGTTTTCACCTTTTTAGTCCCAAATTTTTTCCGGTTTGGAAGGCGCTCTTAGGGGGGAACCGGGGATAAAAATGGGAAAATGCTGGGGAAAGTGCACCAAGTTAAAGGGGGGTCCAGGAATAAGAAAAATGGAACCAAGCTTTTTGGAAAAACGGGGAAAAGGTTTAATTTTTGGGCCTTACAAGGGGGTCTTACCCTTTTTAAATACATATAAATACAGAATATATCTTCAGTTTTAATTGAGCCATCATGATATTTGGGTTTTAGGGGGAAAAGCAAAAAAGCTAATTATATCCCCTTTTTACTGAGGGATAAAAAAACCAGTGAACTTGGTCTGATTAGTTGAAATTTTAGAAATGTGGAGTTACCCCTTTTAAAGATTTTTGGGGGTTAAAAACCCCCTATTAAGTACTGATTTGAACGGGTGAGCTTTTTAAAAATTATTAAAAAAGGAACCGAATTGAATGGTTTTAAAATGGGGGAAACCCAGAACATCCACGTTCCCCAAAAATTGGGGAAAAAATTATTAATATAAAGATTCCCCGGGAGGGGGAAAGACCCAGATGGGTAATTTTAGGTTTTCAAACAGCCCGAAAGGATAAACCCAAAAAAAAATTTTAGCTTTTTTGATATTGTAATTTTTAAAAAAAGGGTTTTTTTTTTAAATTGCATTTTATCCATGATAATTTAAAAATTTTGGGGGTTTCAAGAGGACAAAGCACTCTTTTTAAAAGTATTTTCCAATTTTAAAGAGCTACTACGAGAAAGAAAAAAGAACCACTTTTTTCCCCAAAAAAATTTAAAAAAGCCCCTTTGAATTTATTGTTCAAGACAGAATGAAATTTTTAAAAATTTTTGGAAATTTATGTAAGACTAGAGATTAAAAAAAGAAAACTTTTCCCCAAACACCCCCTACTGTTTAATTATTCATGACAAACTTTTTAGATATTCCCCATTAATGGGGTTTAAAAAAAAATTTAAAGAATATTTTTTTCCTTTTAAAAAGATAATTGTAATTTTAGGTTGCTTAAAAAATAGAAAGTAATATTTTTGGGTAACTAAAATTTTATGTTAAATGTAACAATGTGGCTTTAAAAAATTTTATTTTATATACAAGTTTTTATTATTTAATATTCAAAAATTAGGGGTTTTAAAATTTTACGAGCTGAATATAAGGCCTGCGCTCCACGCTTAAGACCCAGGCCTGGTGAAGGGGGGGGCCCCCACATGTTGGGGTTTTAAAACTTTTTCCGTTTACAAGTGATGGGGGGACATGTGATGGCATTTTTTTTAACCTTCCTTTGTAACATTGGGGGTCTCGACATTTTAATTTTCCCCGGGTTGGGTTCGCGAAATAGGAGTTGACAGGTGCATTTACAGGTGACAAGATTATTTTAGTACCGGGAGGGATGCTAAAAAACCTTTTTAAGCCCCACGGTCCGATGTTAAACACAAAGACCGCAATGATAAATTTACTTAGGGTTACCGTCCTAATCGCAAAGATGAATTTTTTGATTTTTTTTAAAAACAGCTGAGGGGCCTTTAGGCTAAAATGGGCCATGCGGTTTTCGATTCGAAGGTAGACGTTAACAATTTTTAAAAAGTTTTAAAAACCGTCCGCCTTAGCCCCTCATCGGGGTTAAAAACGTTTTTACGATAGCCCCCGAACGGCGTAACCTAAAATTTTGGTTTGAAAAAAAAAAAATTTTTAGGTCTTACCCAATATCCTACGCAAAAGGGTTAAATTTTCCAAGCAGGGGTTTTTTATATGACAGGTGACAGATGAATTTGGAGAAAAAGGGTTTTAAAAAGGGCCCTAAATGGGGGTCAAAAAGATTCCAAATATTTAATTACGTCAGAGATATTAAGATGATGCCCCCCGGGGAGCCCGGAGGATGGTGAACCCCTACCCCCCATTCCGTCATTTCCAAAATGCCTAGTCAGTACATGTATTCGACAAACAGAGTAATAGCCAACTGAGGGTTTTTATTAACTATTCAGTCTTTTTTAATTTAAATTAGATAAAGGTAATAACCATTTTTAATTTAGTGTTTCCCCAGGCATTACAGGAATGGGTTTTTTTTCGGAAAAACATGTACTGACGGGAAAATTTTGGGGGGGACAGATTTTGGGGTTTGATAAAATATACAAAAAGACCAAACCAATCAACAAAAAAGCTGGTCCATAAAAAAAATTTTTTTAACTAATCTGGGAAAAAATGCCTTGTGGGGACAACTGGTTTTTATACATTATTCGTTTTTAAAATTTTTTAAAATAAATGACACCCCCGTACTTTTTTTATTTTTTTAATTTCCAATAAAAAAAGCCCAAAATTTTTTTTTATGCTTAACTCGGGGCCTTTTTTTCAAATTACTATTAAAAAAAACAAATATTAAATTGAATTTTTTTAAAAAATTGAACTTAAACTTTTTAATTTTTTAAAATTTTTACTTTTTTTTACCTTTTAATTTTTAAATGTTATTTTTTTTATTTTCAAAAAAAGACGGTTATTTGTTGATTGTTTTAAAAATTTAGAAGATGCACAAATATCGGGCCCTTAAAAGGGGGAAAATTGTCCGTTTTCAAAACGAACCACATCAAAGGCCTTTTTAAAAAATGATTTTTAGAATGATAAACCTGGAAAGAAAGTCAATCATAAAAGATAAAAAAGGTAAAAAAGCTTTGAAAAGAAAAAAGGGGTTTTTTAAAATGGTCAAGAAACAAAGTTTTGCCAAAAAATTATTACCCAAAAAAAAATTTAAAAAAAATAGTTAGTAAAAAAAAAATTTACTTTTTTTAAAAATCCCCCTTCACATTTTATGGGTTTTATTTTTTATTGTTTGTTTTTAAAAAAAAAATATGTCATATAACAAAATCAATAAGACAAGTCAAAAAATTTAAATTTTTTTAAAGAAAATTTAAAAAAAAAGGGGTTTTTTTCAGCGTCCATTTTTTTTGTTTCCCCCTCGTCCAAAGTCCGGGGGAAACCCCTTTTTTTTTTTTTTCGCTTATGCACCCAAATTTTTGAGACAGGGGTTAAAAACCCAAAAGGGTTTTTTTGTTTTTCAACAGTTTATCTGTAAGGTTTTTATAGTTTTTATCTTTTTTGGGGCCCAGAAACCTTTTCACAAACAAAACAGTCCAATGCTAATTCATTTTTTTTTAATTTTTCTTAAAAAAAAGAGATCATTGGGTTTCTTAAAAAAGGGGGAATAAATTGCCTTTTTTTTAATGCATCACTTTGTTGAGGAGATACACTCTTAGATACTGGAAACCACTATTTTTTTTTTCCATGGTCTGACAAATTTTTTCATTGTCTTTTAATATGGAGAGGGGACAGAAATTTTTTTTTAAAAAGGGGAATACAATTTTTGGGAAGACCAGATAAAAACAAAGTTCAGAGGCCATTTTTTTACTGTGTGTTTTTTTTTCCCCTATTCCCCAAGGGACAAAAAACAAAATACTAGAAAAACCCCCCCTTTAAAAAGTCCTGAAGTTGAATTTAAAAATACTTATATTTGGGTTTACCCCATTTTCTCATAAAAATATTATTTTTTAATAACTGATGCCTAAAAAAACATTTATTGGGGGGGTTTCGAAGAAAATTTTTAAAAAACCCCCAAAAAAATTTTAAAACATTTTGTTTGAAATTTAGGAAACATATTTTTTTTTTTTTGGGAAAAAAAATTTTTTTCCCCAAAAAGGGCAAAAATTGTACTACTAATTTAGAAGTATTTTTTTATATTTTTTTATTTTTTTTTATGCCCCCCCCAAGTCCAAAAAATAACCAAAAACCCCTTTTTATAATTTTTTTCCCGACAACAACACCTTTTACTTTGAAAAAAACCCAAAAAAACCATTTGGGGGGGTTAAAGAATTTTTTTTTTTTATGTAAAGACCCCCTTTAAATATAAAGTCCTTAGTTTTTTTTCCCTTTTTAGTACAATTTTTTTTTAAAAGTAAAAAGGGCATCTTTTTTAAATTTAAAAATTTTCACCCCCATATTATTTGAGATTTTAAAATTGCTTGTGCAAAAAATCTAGTAGACCGTACAGTCCAATAAGTGGAAATAAGCCAAAAGGGAGACCCTGGATCAGAAGATAAAACTGGCCCAAAATTTAAAATGGCCCGGTATTTAAACCCTGAGATTAAAACTTGAGTTCAAAAAACCCGTTTTTTTTAAAATTTTTAAAAGGGATTCCCCAAAAATTTTTTGATCCTAAAGATTTAAATTCTAAAGCTGGAACTCAAAACTCGAATTCTAAAAGAAAATAATTAGTCTGAACTTTCTGTTGGGTTATGTACAATACTTGAAATCCCAACTATAGAAATTAAATCCCTTATATTGATTACCCAATCAACAATCAAATTTCTAGACAAAGTTTTTGTGAAAAAATATTACAATCGGTTTAAACATGACCCTTTAAAATAAAAATAAGCAATTGCTTATAACTTAAAATCAAATAAAACACGCTTTAAAAGTTGAACAAAAATTACAGTAAGCTCTTAGATCACAAACTATATAAAGATGCTAAAGCCCTTACCTCTTTCCACAATTTTAACCGGTGCATTCGTCCACCTAATAGAAAAACATCGAAAAAAAAAAGAGTTTTATAGATACTCCTGTAAATTTTAAAGCTGTAAACCTGGATTTAAGAAAGTCATCTTACCTCACGTGATTTTAAAATCCTTTTATCGAACCCAAAATCACGAATATCGTAAACCAATTCACTTCGTTAAAAAACGTACTCAAACAGCACACACAAAATAGGAAATTTCCTGGTCTGAAAAACCCAGCAAGGGTTAAAAAAATTAAACTTTAAAAGACATTGTGTCCACGTATGGGTTGCTTCCCTTTTTATCTAGGGCAGAAAAGGACCTGTCCTTCAGGTAATTATGAAGATAGGCTCTATCTGTCAAAACGGCCATAACTAGTGCCGCCCTGTTCTTTGGCACAAATTTCAATAAGGAGCTAGTGTAAGACCATACATAACAAACTAAAAATTCCAATTTTCTTATAAATAAAATTTTTATCTTTACCAACTCCAAGATAAATTATGTTTTTTTAAAAATTTAAAAGTTAGGCGACCCCGGCCCCCGGATTTTAATGATAAATTTTCCACAAATAACATGGTTCAATTTTTTTAGCTTGAACTCCAACAGGTGCCCACTTTGCCAACGCATTTGGGTCGTAGTTTAAAAATTTTGGTTTTTTAAATTTTAGAAAAACTTTTTCAAACATTAACAAACAAAATAACAAACATTCTTGCTTGTTTAATGTTTGAAATGCAATCTCAAAATCCAGATATAACCGATTTTTGTAAGAGACTACTTTTTGTTGCCCAAAGGTTTCCTATTTTTACCACTACACGACAAACGCCATTACCTTTTACTAAAAAAAAATGGTAAGGAAACACTTCAGCCTTTGAAAGTACACCTTTACGGTACTACTACATGGCATTGCTGTTAGGCAGTTTACTAGATCTCTGGACACAAAAAAAAGAAACAGATTTATAAACATAACCTTGTTATTTTTTATCAAAAAATAAAAATGATGATACAAAATATTTTAAAAAAAATAATAAAAATTTTCAACTTTAAACCAAACATTTTAAAATTTTGGTTTTTTAAAATTTTTTTAAAGTTACGATAGAAATTTTGTTTTGGGGTTTTTCTTTAAAAATTATACATTTTAAACGTAATTCTTTACGCCTCCGCACCATAAGTAGTTGCCGACAAATTCTGGTATCGGCTACATACGAACTGCAACCCAATAGGTGCAAATTAAGGTTTGAATGCCCTGTATATTAACGATTGCTAAATGAGAGACTACGAATTAAGTAAGTATACCCAAGTTTTATTAACAATAAATTACAAGAATTAATACTTTATAAATTTCTTGTGATACGCCAATGGACGTATCATCAAACCAATTTAACGTTTATGATTACACCGGTTTTAAAAAAGTAAAAAAATTCCCCTTTACAAATTTCTGTTAAATTTAATTTAAGATCATTTCTGTTTAATTTAATTAAAATTCTCAAAGCAAGAGGAAGTATTTAAAATTACTCTTTTACTTTGCACTGGTAGCCGTAATTATTTTGACAAGAGGTTAGAAAAATTTAAACATAACTTAGTATCTAAAGACAATTTTATCTGTTCACTACTTTATCAAAGCTTAATTTTACTAACAAGAAGGTGAGAGAAAAGTTACATAATTTGTTTCAAAAATTAAAAAAAAAACTTAAATTTATCAAGAAATTTATTTAAATTTCACTAGACACCCGTACACCTCTTCCGGAGTTTATAAGGTGTAAATCTATCGACTTGAGCTAACATGTAATTATACTGCCTGTCCCCGGTCTCCCGACGCACGGACCTTGCCATTCGACCCCTTTTTCTTACTTTTATTTTCTGCGCTTGTTTTCTGGCGGGCGAAATCTCAAGACTTTATTGGATACGCTATGTCAACACGAGTTTACGGAATTATGCCGACGCAACGGTACTTTGTTTGCTTAGTTATTTTTAGGTTGGTAAAGGATTTTTTGAAAAATGATTTAAATTTATTAAGGCCATTTCACTCCCAAAAGGGAAAAAACTGGTTAAATTTTTGTTTTTTATTATTTTATAAAATTAAAAGGGGAAAAAATTTTGCAAATTTTAAGTATAAAAAAAAAACTTTCAGGTTGTGTTCCTGCAACATAAAATATCGTTTAATAAAAGGACTAACTACAGAAAAAGCAACATTAAGGTGTAAATGTGTCACTAACTTTTACTTCAAATTTATTGGCAAACTAATATAATACACTCAGAAAACTAGGTCTTTTTGAGCACCAAAAATTTATATATATATA
>JAHBCN010023691.1:0-12452 GCA_019359885.1 Listronotus oregonensis | reverse complement strand
ATAGGCTAGCTTAAGAAATTAAATATTAGAGTGCAGGATACTATCGTCAGCAAAACTAATAATAGGATTGATTGTGGAAGAGAAAAGATCGTTAATGTGAAGAGGATAAATAGAGTTGGTGCTGGTACCGAGCCCCGGGGCATCCCAGCATTAATTTGGTAGAATTCGATACAATGACCATCTAAAATAACTGATATACGTTGATTAGAAAAGAAACGGGGAAGCCAAGAACAAAGCTTAGGTGGAAGACCGTAAAAAGGAAGATTGTTAAGGAGCCTATCATGCCAGAACCTGATCGAAAGTTTTGGATATGTTAAGAGAAACGATCTGGGATTAAGCAAAGTCCGGATCTGCTTTAAAGTTAAATGTTTTGTCTACCTAAATTTATGGCACACAGTGATTTTTCTACAAAATTTCGTAAATTATCTTACTGCGCAGAATCATAAGGGTACCTTAATGACAGTTATTTTCATAGTGGCCCGGAAATTTTTTAATGAAATAGAAAGAGAAGAAAATATTCGCTTGACTTTCTTGTTTTAAAAATGCTATCGGACATTTTATGAGGACCAGGATCTTTACCTCCGTAGGCACCCCGATTTGTATATTAAATTATAATAATAATTTGTAAATATTTCCAAAAACCGTCCATTTTTCTGGAAAGATAAATGGATAATTGCAATGCAACAAATAATATTATTATGTTTATTAAGTAAATACACAAAATAATAATGTAAAATTATAAATCTTTTCGACAAAGCAGAATCAAATAAAAGTGTGCTAATAACAAAGAACAATATTAAATTATATGATATTATGAGGAAAAAAGACGATAATAATGATTTTATGCAATAAATTCATTTTAAATTATCTACAAAGCTTTCAGACAATACATAATAGGCTTTTCTTAACAATAAGCTTTTGACAGATAATTTAAATTTATAAAATCTACCCATATTTTTAATACTAACAGGTGAATAATTAGTTTTTTTTTTGAGTCATAATTTAAATATTTTTTTATTAAAGAAGAATATGAATTTGAAAGACATTAAACCAATATTTTTTTTTTATAGTAAAGGTACTGTTTCTAAAATATAAAAAGAAGTAATTGTTTTTTTTTCGCATTTGCATGAGTCTTTGGACTTAGCTTTACAAATATATCGAACTGCTCTTGCAATAAAAACACTGAATATAATAAATACAAGTACTGATAAAAATTTCCCCAAAAGCAAATGACAACTCTTATAATTGATTAAATTAAAGGATGCGTCTGGCACTACAACTCGGTTGACTGGGATGGTCTGAGAGCTACCCTTGGAATCCTATCTCTTTCTACTCACGATCCTTACGAAATATGTAAACAAATTACCGAAACAATTCAACTAGGCAATAAGACCTTTATTCCCCACACTAAAAAGAATCCCATAACTTTAAATCACAAACCGTGGTTTTCTAAATCCTGTGACAAAGCCAGACTTTTAAAAATTCAAGCCCACAAAAAGTTTCTCCAAAAGCCTAGTCTCGAAAATCGACAGGCTAGCATCGAAGCAAGAAATCAATATGATCAGACCATCTCAGAAGCAAAAGACCGTTTTAACAATCGGATAAAAGATAAAGTTTTCTCTTGCTCGAATAGCAGTAAAGCTTTCTGGTCCTTTGCCAAAAATACTGGTATTAGTCAAAACTTCAGCACAAATTCTTTTCCACCCCTAATCTCTAAAGATGGAATTGTTCCTACCTCTAAAGGAAAGGCCGAACTAATTGCCAAACAATTTGCTGCCAATTCTACGCTTGATCCTCATATTAATATTCCTTAAAATGTGCTCCCGAGCTTGCACTAATGTCTTACGACACTGGCATTTTTCCGGAGAGTTGGAAAGCTGCACGTGTGTTGCCTGTCCCCAAAAAGGATCCAAAACTTTCCCTTCTAACTATAGACCTATATATTCTTTCTGTTGTTTGCAAAGTAATGGAAAAATTAATCAATTCCCAAATATTAAAGTATCTGGAAAAACACAAGATCTTACATGATGGACAGTGTGGATTCCGTCACAGAAGATCTACAGCTAATCTTCTTTCCTTTGTCTCACACAACTGGAACAAGTCCCTTGAGTTTCTTGGTGAATAACAGATCTTTGCTCTTGACATATCCAAAGCTTTCAATCAGGTCTGGCATGACGGGCTTCTTAACAAGCTTCCTTCTCACGGTCTTCTACCTAAGCTTTGCTCTTGGCTCTCCAGTTTCTTTTCTAATCGACGTCTATTAGTTACTGAAGATGGTCATTCTTCCAGCCTCTACCAAATTAAGGCTGGGGTGCCCCAGGGCTCAGTGCTGGCACCCACGCTGTTTCGTCTAAACATTAACGATCTTCTCTCTTCCAAAATTAATCCTATTCATAGTTTTGCTGACGATAGTACCCTACACTCTAGTATTCAATTTTTTAAGCCACCATGTAATTCCATTTTAGAAAACAAGCGCAGGTTGATGCAGATATCTCTTTTACAAGACCTCAAACTTATCTTGGATTGGGGCCAAAAATCTTGTTCAGTTAATGCCTCAAAAACACAGTCATGTTCGCTGTCGCGGAAAAAGTCTGCCAATGCTCATCCGTTACATATGAGCGGCCAAGTTTTGCAGAACAAAGAGTCGTTTAATCTTGTCGGCGTTACTTTTAAGAATAACCTCAACATGCACAAGCACAGTACATCCATAGCCTCGGCAGCTTCAAAAAAGCTTGAATTCTTTTTTCGAGTCAGAAAGGATTTCTCTTTTTCCAATCTGTTTACTCTGTATGTATCCCAAATCAGAGCCTCTTTAGAATATTGTTCTCATGTCTGGGGAATGGCGTCTCCTACAACACTTGGCATTCTGGACTCTATTCAAAGAAGAGCCGTTCGTCTTATTAATGATCCCACGCTTACAGAAAGGCTTCCTCTTCTTGCCCACCCGAGCTGTAGGGGATCTGTCGCTCTTCTATAGGTATTTTCACAACTTCTGCTCAGAGGAGTTGACCCGTATAATTACTTCTCTGGCAGCTCCCAGCAGAGCAACACGTAGCGCAACTTTTATGCATCCTTTTACAGTTCAGTTAGAGAGGCCCCCAAATTCCCGCTTTCTTCGTTCCTTCATCCCTAGAGTGTCAAGACTATGGAATCTGCTGCCCGCAGAAGTTTTTCCTTCTCCTCCTAATATCCTAACGAAGATAGTGGTAAGTAAGGTAAGGCGATAAAACTCGCTTATGAACGTTTAACACAAATTTTTTATACTCTGTTTTGTTGCAAGCGATAGTAATAAAATATTTTAATTTATGCTAATAAGAAGATTCTTGTATTAGTACAGGTATAAATATTTTAGAATTCAATTTACAATGATTTAATAGACAATTAGAATGCTGCCGGTACTCCTCCCGGCCCCGGTCTAATATGAGGCAGCCCTTTGGGTCGAACAACAAAAGAATAACGTAGTGTCGGCCAAAATAATGCTATAAAACCCTTGACAGTGGCTTACGCTTGGCCTAGTGTTTGTTAAAAAGGTTTTAAGTCATTTTTTAAAAATAGGAATCGTATTTTTTTATAATTTATTATATATTTGACAATTAACAGCTAGGTTTGAGTAAAAATATAAAAAATATTTACAAGTTTTATTTATTTCTTTGCCCGTAAGACAAAATTACATTTTTATTTAGCAAACGTCAATACTTTTAAACTAACCTTATAAAAATACTTGAAACAATAAATAAAACTATTTTACAAGTACAACAATAAAATATTAAAATATCAAAAATGCACTAATTAAAATCATAAAATAAACAAAAGTTAAAAATTTATAATTAAACAATATTGCTTATTCAAAATACACCACAGTGCCAGACTATGTTAAGTACAAATTAAATGTGAAAATGTCACCAAAATTAAAAATAATCTTAAACAAGTATTATATCCTTTTTACTCCAATACTCAAGACTAAATCAAACATAAACCAATTCTTAATTCATTTTACTTTGAAAAATTTAAAAAAGTTACTGAAAAGTTGATTTTTGGACTTACCATAGTCTGGCTCTGGGGTACAGAATCCATATCATATTAAATGTATTACTCACATCTACCTCTTAGCAATTTTCCATATCTGATAGATCACTTAAGAAACTATCGCTGCTTAAATAATTTAAGTCTCGTTTTAAAATTGGAGGTTCAACAGTTTCATCGTCTACTATATCCATATTCCACATTTTATTTTCTACATGTAGCACATGTTGAACACATCTTTGCCAGTTTTCTGGGAAAATATTAAAATATGGCATTTTAAAAAAGTTTTTTAACGTCCGCTATTTTAAAAGTTGTATTATTTCTGGAAACTTCACCTTTCACTTGCGCCCATATAAGTTTTATGGGGTTGAGTTCACAGTGATAAGGTGGCAGCCGATACACACTAATGTTTTGTTTTTCGCTATTTCATCAATAACGAAATTTGTGTTACTATCTTTATTTGTGGCCACTTTAGTTCTTACTAGTTGTAATAACTTTCGCTTAACACTATCTTTAGGAAATTCAATGTTTTCTGCATTAACCAGAGTTCAATATCTTTTTTGAGCCAGCTTCAATTTGGGACATATTCCAGTGATTTAGAATGAAACTTGCGTTATCCATTACAATAACAAAACCCTCTGATATTAAGTCGATCATCTGCAAAAACCAGTCTTTAAATACATCAGAATACATGTATTCCTGGTAATCTCCTGTTTTTTTAGATTCAAACAATAAAAGACCTTCGTCTACAAAACCATTCTTGCTTCCAATATGAGTAATAATTAGTCTTCGTCTCGTTCCAGATGGAGGTATTAAACCCGTGGAAAGGCCTTCATTAAAAGCCTGGCGAGCAGTTATGAGATTCCCATCTTGCCAAAATTTCTTTAGCGTACATCCCTTATTTATCCAGGTCTCATCTAGATAATATATCGCTTTTCCTTTGGAACGAGCTCTTTTTAATTTTCTCAAATAATCTCTTCTCCATTGGACAATCTCTCAACTTTCTATTAACAAAGATTTTCTTTGGATCTTCTTCCGCGGGAAATTGAAACCCTTTAAAAATCTTCATAGTTTTACCCCACTTATTTTTGGCACTTCCGGATGATATCCGACAGTTTGAAAAATACTATCTAAAGTCGGGATTTTTTTCCATAAAGAAACCATGTACAATACGTCTAATTGCTTGCTTTGTGTCATCTGCTATCTGAAGTTCTTTTTTGCCTGGTCGCTTTTTTGGTGACTTTATACCCTCCTCTTTTTCTTGTTTTCGAATTCTGTAAACGGTCGCTTTTTCAACTCCGGTCATTAAAGCACACTTTTCAACTCTATCATCCACACTTAAATGACACTTTTGCTCATTTGTGATATAATCGAATATGTTTTTAACAATACGCTTTTCGTTTAATGTTAAATGGCCGAGGTGTGCACGTGTTGTTAAACAAGCCATTTGGGTAACTGTAACACTATAACACTGTGACAATAATAAGAACTACGTAATTGCACATTTAGAAAGATTATACATAAGGACTATTAAAAGTAGACAGTAATCAAACCTAATTGATCTGCCAAATAATGGCCGTTGGTACGACATTAGGAAGGCAGATTGAATTAGGCCTAACAACTTCCTGGAATATATATTTTAATCAAATATGTATTTTAGTTATGGAATGATCAGTATTTAAATTTATCAACATTATTTTGTGTTGTTCTTAACAAATATAAAAACAGAATATTAAACCGTGCAATCGTATACAAAAAATAAGTAAAGTAAATAATAAAAATATTAGGTTTGAAAATCGGTATAATTTTAGTTGACACAACACAAAATATGGAAATTTTAATATTATAACCGTATTTCATGGATAAATATATCTAGATATATAAATATATAAAGATACACATACACACAGCCTATGGTTTACGATTCTTAAGCCATTTCGTAAAAATTTTATAACTATCGCTTGCAATGAAACAGATAAAACTTTAAAGCGTTTTTCCTACGTTTTCAAAGGGTCCCGTCATAACTTCAAAATACTGCACCGCTTTTTTCAAATTTTAAACACTATTTCTGTATACAGGGTGAAATTTTTAACTGGAATAAATTCAATATTAGAGAGCCTCTTTATTTGTTGAAAAAATAAAGAAACACGGGTCCATTTATTTTCAGTTTGGCACAATTTTTTTGGCCTCTTTATATAGTTTACTCTCTTTTGAGGGTAGAAACCACCCCCAACTTTTTTATTTCAAATGTGAAGGTATGTTTTGTGATAGCTCGTTGGAAAGGGAATAGAAAAAGGAATATGACCCACTATTTACTTTCGCATTTTGATAAGCTAGGAAGCCAGAAAAAAATAAAAATCGAATTTTTCGACAAAGTTATTTTATTTTAAGTATTGTTGAAAATGTTGCCCATTTTTTTCTTGGCAAAACCCTAATCTAAAATAAAATTTATTCATGACATTACGAATTATATCTGGAGTTATTTGGCGAATTTCGTATACAAGTCGTTGCATAAGTTCATCTAAATTTTCTGGTCTTGTTACGTAAACTTTCGTTTTTAGGTGACCCCAAAGAAAATAATCCAGAGGATTAAGGTCCGGCGATCTTGGCGCCCATTCAATGGTACCTCTTCTTTCTATCCAGCGGTTTGGAAAAACTTCACTCAAATAGTGTCGCACGTTTTGGGCGTAATGAGGCGGAGCACCATCCTTCTGCTTGATGAGGAAATAAACCAGTCAAAGCTGGCATAAGCTCTTCTTGCAAAAAATTCAAATATATAGTGCCATTTAAGTTAGCTGGAAGGAATATTGGGCCAATGACTTGGTCGCCAATTATGCCTGCCCAAACATTAAGTTTTTGCGGACGTTGAGTGTGTGTTTCTCGCATCCAGTGAGGGTTTTCTGTGGACCAATATCGACAGTTCTGTTTATTGACTTTACCATTAAGTGCAAAAGTACACTCATCTGTAAAAATAATCCAATCCAAATCTGCTAAATGCTGATCAAGTGCATCATTATAGTAACTCTTGTACGTATTGCATTTTATAAGGACGCATTTGACATGATTTTACTAACTTTAATGCAGACGTATGGCTTATGTTGCATTCTCTTGCAACCAGTCCAACTGGAGTATTAGGATTTTCTTGGAGAGTCAGTAAAACATTTAATTGCGTGTCTTCATCCATTACTCAAGACTGCCTTACTCTTGGTATGTCTCTCACGTGGCCCACTTCACGATAACGATTTTCAATTTTGCGGATGGTGCTTTGGGAAATTGCTGGAAGATCAGGGTGTCTTTCGTGAAATAATGCTGCTACTTCTGATTGTGTACGCGATCTGTTTCCCCAGCCAATCATCATTAAAATTTCAATTTTTAGTGATTCAGTTAAATAACCCATTTTTGTATAAAAATACTTCTTATTTAAAGGAATGGTTCAAACTGCACAAAATACTACAACAGATAAATTATTCGCTTCTGCCAAACTAAAAATAAAGTGACCATTGGAATGCGACAGACAAGTAAACAAAAAACCTTATCAATTACATTTTTCCCTTATTTTTTTTTGCTTTGGTTGGCTTTGCACAGGAATGCATACAGCCACTACATATTTTCCTTATTTTTTAGACATTCTGCGCAGGCAAAATCCACTTGCTAAAATGGTAACATTTTATTATTTTTCTGGCTTTCTAGCTTACCAAAATACAAAAGTAAATAGTAAATCATATTCCTTTTTTATTCCTTTCCAACGAGCTATCACAAAACAACTTCACATTTGAAAAAAAAAGTTGGTGGTGGTTTCACCCAAAAGAGGGTAAATTTTTAAAGAACCAAAAAATTTGCCAAACTGAAAATAAAGGTACCCGTGTTCCTTTATTTTTTCAGCAAATAAAGAGGCTCTCTAATATTAAATTTATTCCAGTTAAAAATTCCACCCTGTATACTTTACAAGGCAACGCGTGAATTTTTTTTCCAATTTGTTAATTTTTTTATTTTAAAGTAACAAATTAGCCGATTTTTTTCGCAAAAATCACGTTTTTTACTTTAAATTGTTTTCAGAAAGTAAAAAATTAAATTTCGAAATACCCCTTGCCGCGTTTTCTGGAAAAAGAGTTTTTCTGACGAAAAAACTTAAGTTTTTTGATTTCCTAGTTATGAAGGGCACCGCAATTCAACTTTTTTCCGAGATGCTTCCAAATAATTGCTGTCATTGCCGTATTTTATATTTTTCATGAAAATGTTATTCAAAAATTTTCAAGTGTTATACTTTAGTGTATCATTAGTTTTAATAAATGGATTTTAACTGTTCCTTTCAAAAAAACTCGCAAAAATGTGCATTGTTTGCACGAATTAACGTTACCTCTCCCTTAAAAATATGTTATTAAGTACACATTTGAATGTCAAGATATTAGTTTTGGTTATATTAAAAAATATTTAATACTTAAGTAAAATAATATTTTTTTGATGGATTGGTGACGATTCCCCAGAAAAGTCATAGATTAAAAATATGTAAATATTTTTACGATTAGTGCAGCAGTGAAGGTTAGTTCAAGGTTTTTTGCGTGAAACATGGATATCAGTAAATACATCATCTCATTGCAACGTGTAGGTAAACAGTAATAGGTACAGTACATAATCTACACGGTGAGTTAAATATATGTCGTTAAATAAATTTTATAATACCCAAAGTGACAATGAAGGGTAAACAACTGGTATTTATCATCTTCTTATAGTAATATTTTGTAAACGTACCTATGTTTTCTTAGCCCGGAAACAATGATTACAAGTTCAGCCAAAAAATTGCTTCATTCTACACCCCAAACCGGGCTCGATATAAGGGATGTGAAAATAAGCATATTTCGTACTTCATATTTAGTCTGAAGCTTAGTATGCCAATCAACAGAGCAAAAAAGAGCCCATTTTTAAACCTAAATTTAGCCGGAAACAACCTGTGCCACCTTAGATGAAAATCCCGGACTTTTTTTTTATTTTTTCGCGTATAACTTAAAAACTAATAATGATATCGCGATGGTGTCAATGGCACTTTTTTAGAGAATTAAAAAACCTACAAAATAGTTTTTATAGAACTTTCGCCGAGAATTTCCCGCCGAGAAAATCGGGAAAACCCCAAAAATGGACCTTTTTTGAAAAATTCATATCTCCGTTCGGTATAAAGATTTAGGAGTTATTTTTTGGGAAATGATCGGTAATAATGTGTAGTTTAACTACGCGGAAGATGGTTTCTGTCGGATTTATAGTTTTTGATTTAGGGCTCGTCAAAAGTTTAAGGGCTTTTTTTGCGAGGCTCACCGTGTTAAGGCGGATCAATATATTGTAATTCTGAAAACGGCATATAAAAGCAGAGATTAACATATTTTTCTCCATATTTTAATTTCTTCGCTTCGACGAACAAGTTCCATTATTAAGTGGCATTATGCGGGAAACAGTTTTAGAGCAGTATCTGAAATGTATTTAGTTTATTTCCCCATCAAGCCCAATCCGTCCATTTCAACTATTAAACGTATTGTCAGTAAGTTCGAGTCCAAAGGTACCGTAATAAATAATTGTAAATGTTCAACTCAGGATATCAAAAATATGCCAAAGAAAGAGAGAACAGAGATCTTAATATTCAACTGAGTGTGGAGGAAAACAAAATGGTTAGTACGAGGGTTCTTGGGCAAGAGGAAAATAAACATCATACAACGGTATTGCACACTTTGAAAAAACACAAATATTATTCGTATAAATTCGAAAACATCAAGAGCTGCAGGAAGGAGATGAATGACATTTGTTTTAAAATGAGGGAAAGAGCAAATAACGATAGGAATTTTTAAAGAAATATTTGTTTTACCGATGAATGTACATTCACCCTCAACAATGATCCAAATGTATAGAATTGCCGGTATTGGAGCCAAGAAAATGAACATCGCTCTGTTCATACTCGGACACAATATCCCCAAAAAACAATTGTATTCGTGGGAATTATCGGACACTATATCATTGGACCCTTTTTTATGGACTATTACCGGACAGCAGAAACCTATTTGGACTTATTTCAGAATCAAATTGGACCCGCCTTGGAAGGAGTTGTTCGGGAAGATCAAAGGATCTGGTACCAAATGGATGGTTGGCCCGCCCATAATGCCCGTATGGTTAGAGAATACCTGGAAAATGCTTTTATCGGCAATATTATTGGTTCACGATACCGGATACTTTGGCCAGCCAGGTTACCTGATCTTTCACCGAATGTGGGGTCACTTAAAAAATGTCATTTATAAAAGTGTAAAATTTGAGAATCTAAAGCAGCTACAAAACGCCATTTCGTTAGAATGTAATAAAATTTTGCAATATCAACTTAGCAACGTTAGAAATGAATTTTATGATCGGTTGGGATATTGTTTAGCTGTTAATGGGGGGTTGTTTGGACATTTAATTAATTAATGTTTTTATGTTTCTATTATTAGTTATTGTATTTTATTTCATTTCATTTTTTCATACCTAGTAAATTATTAAAAGTTCAGTTTTCTCTTTTTTTGAATCTATTTTCGACCTTCTGAGTTAAACATTTACAATTATTTATTGCGATGGCTTTGGACTCGAATTTACTGATAATACGTTTAGCGGTTGAAATGGACGAGATATGCTTAATGAAAAAATAAATTAATTGACTCGTATTTCAGATACTGCTGTTGGTTAAATTAAATTCTAGTATGATAAAATTATTTTTTTAATGATTAATAGTAATAACTGTTATTAGTTAAACCTAATTGTTACATTAAATAAAAGGTTTGATAAAAAAATAATGTTAACATGTCGTTTACTTTGAATGTAATGGTTGTGAGATTGATGAAACGAAAAAAAAAATATGTCTTGTATTCGTCAGATTTGACAAAGCCTAATAACAAATTGTTTGCTGGTGGCTGGTGTCTGTTTGGTTTTTCCTGAACAGAAAGTTTGGTAATTTTGCAATTACATTTAATTGAATAGTTTAAGATTTGCTTATTAAATTTTTTTGAAACTTGACACGAGGGTTTGTCAGATTGGTCTCTTCAAAAAGTTATCCCACATTTTTTCTGTAAAATATACAGGGGAGCCAGAATAATTAAGCCTCTTAAAACTATAACATTTTTATACTTATAAATATATTATTTTAACTTATAGGTTTAAAGTAAAAAATGTGTTTTTGCAATTTTATGTGCATTAGTATGGTAACTTGCACTACCTTTACTAACAATTGATGTTGATAATTGTAATAATATAAAAAAAATATCAACAATTTTAAAAATGTTTGTTTTAGTGACAAGGCAGGTTTCTTTATAAATAGATTTTTCAATTAACATAATGGTATGTACTGGAACAATACCAATTTACACGTTTTTCGGAAATAGCACAACCAATATTCTCAAAAAATCAACGAATGGGCCGGAATTCTCGGAAATACAATTACTGGTCCTATATTCATGGAAAAAGTTTGACTGGGAAATTGTATTTGGATTTATTAGAAAATGTAATAACAGGCGTGTTGTTAAAAATTCATCGATGAATCGTGCGCACTAATCGCTGTTTCATCAAGCCGTTTTTAAATTAATTGATTGAAAAGCTCTAAAGAAAGATGGCCGTTGTTTTAGTAGTATATGGACAAGGATAAAACTAGCGGTAATCTAGTGTGACGTCACGATAGATTTCAGCGCTAAACCATCTGATGAATTTAACGACACGCCTAACCTCTTAAAACTAAATCTTTAAAAAACCAAACAGCACTTCCACCTTACGCCTGTACAAAATTGGCCTAACGAGACATTTTCAGAAAAATGGATCGGAGGAAGGGTCACTATAGAATGGCCAGCGAAATCACCCTACCTAACTTAACCTGTTATATGTATAAATAAATAGGCTCTTTAAAACAACATTTTTTTTATCAGACAGTCTACTAAGGCTGAAGTCCTAGGTGGTCTTAAGTGTGGTAAGAGGGAGTTTATTCACTCGGAACTTAAATATTTGAATGGGGAGGAAAAGAAAAAACATCCGCGGGTAGCAGGTTCCATAGTTTGGACACTCTAGGGATCTAGAAAGAAACAAAGTTGGAAGTACTAGTTGACTCCAGTTAAACTGTAAAAGGATACACAAAAGTGGCACTACCTGTTGCTCTGTTGGGAGCTGCCAGAGGAGGAATTATACTGGCCAACTCCTTACAGCAGAAGCCATAAAATTATCTATAAAAGAGCGACAGTTCCCCTACAGCCCGTCGGTGGGCAAGAGAAGAAAGCCTTCCTGTAAGCGTAGGATCATTGATAAAACGAACAGATCTTTAAAAATGGAATAAACGATGCTAGCAGTTATATGAGTCGCAATTCATAAAAACAATATTCTAAAGAGAGTCTGATCTGGAATACATACATAGTATACAGAAGGAAAAATGTATCTAAAGATAA
>JAHBCN010023690.1:0-12517 GCA_019359885.1 Listronotus oregonensis | reverse complement strand
AACCAAAGCCGCCTATTTAAAAAAAGTAAATAATTGCATGTTTTCGCTTTTTAAAAAAAATAATTTTCGACTAAAAAATATTTTTAAAAGCTATGTAGGCAAATAATATGACAAAAAAAATATACGGGTGTTCCTTTAAAAAAAAGTAAAAACTTTGGTAATATCTCAAAGAAAAAAAACCAAAAAAACAAGTACGCCGCTGTATTCTGCGTAAAAAGTTTTTGGGGCCCCTTTTTTTCTTTTTTGGGGATAAGTTATCAGATACCGAGATACGGGGGGTAACCGAAAATAAACTTTTTTAAGGGGTAGGAAAATCTGTTTGGGCATCTTTCGTTTAAAAAAAAAGTAGAGGTGTCGCGAAGACCGCATTTTTGTAACTTCACTCATAAGCGAGAAACCCCGTAAAACACACGAAAATAGGACACCCTGTACAGTCTTTTAAGACAAGAATAATATTTACAAGCATTGAGAACCTCTAACTTTTGGTAAAGCGTATTCGAACTTATTTGGAATAGCGCTAAAATTGTGGTCCATTCAAAATACTGCACCTCGAATTAACCTTAAATAGAAAAACATATTGTTCCGCGACACCCCGCATAAAAACACGGATCCTGGTCTTACACCTTTTTATTGAAAATCTGGTTTACAATGGTAACAATTATTTAACGTAACGTATGATAACTGTTTAACCTTTAACAGTTTGTCAACTTCTGCCCGCTCTGAAAGTCAGAAATATACTGGCCCGTGCGGACTTCCATCTCGCTTTTTATAGTAATGTGGAAAATAATGGAAACGTTTGAAAAAGTCTAGAATAAACTGGAAGATTTTTTTTACTACAAGAAAAGTGTAAAATGAATGTCTCCACCCCCCCGGGATAACCGAAAAAGCCGGAAAAAGGCAAAATAAGTAATTTTTTAAAAAAATTATTAACCTAAATAAAATAATTCTAACTTTCTACATTTCTGTTAACTAAACAGATATTTTTAAAGAATATATACAGAATGGAACAACACCTACAAGTTGTACGCCGCCAATTTTTCTAACCATGACACATCTTTTAATAAGAATTTTCCAAAAAACCCGCCCTTGTTTAAATTTAACTTACTTCGTCATATTTTCATATCGTACTTTAGATTTTTGCTAAACCATGGTAGTTTTGGAAAACACCTCCATAAACTTAAATTAGAGGATTCACCTTGTAAGCCGAACACTCAGGCTACAGAATTTCTTTTTAGAGAACTTTGCAAATATAATTTCCTTGCATTAAACGTTTTATCCTTTATGACCCTTGTCACACATAAACCCCACATTGAAAAACGATTTCCAAATTTCCTTAAACTTATTAAGAAAAAAATAGATTTAAACCAAACTCCCCTGTACACATATTTAATCCTCTCCGTGGTCTTTACTGTGTCGTCAATGTTAAGTCGTCCTGACAGACCCCAGTGGCGTGAAATGAGTGTCCTTGTCTTTTTAATTTTTATCTTTGCCTTTAACAATATTTTAAGTTATTTGTAATTAAGAAAAAAAGTCAATTTTATAAATAATCTCCATGACTAAATGGACAGAGCCCGAGGCCACAAAACAAAACAAAAAAAAAATTGCTGAATGATTTTTTTCAAAATAAGTATATAATATATAAGTAAGTTTTAAATGAAAAAATATTGCACTTCATAAATGATATTGGTTTTCTATGCGATTTATTTAAACTTTATTACGTTAAACCACAGTAGGCTATGAAACCTAAGCTAATATCCTAGAAACGAAACTATGTTGACTTTCTCGTTTTTATTAACATTTCACGTTTATTTAAATAAAGTTATTTTTACATATTAAATTGTGAAAATGACCAACATTTAAAAAAAATTAAAATGATGTCAGCTTATATTAAATGTGTTTGCTATCCGGAAAGATGGTTACCATTTAAGGACATATTCCAACGAGTGGGACCTAATTTAAACACTTACGGCATTTTAAGAAACTTATATTAAAGAAACCAAGAAAAATTAAAAACTAAGCGTGTTAGGATTTGTCGAGGCCAATAATCAGGTAAGAATGATATCCTGTGATAGCTTTGAATAGTAGTTTTACTTTAAATCATTCCCGTTATTTTTTCTTTAATCTGAATCTTTTATTTCGTTTTAAAGTTTTTATAGTTTTTTAATTTACTTTCTGTACCAACTTTTTTTTTCTATTTGTATGTTAAAATATATATTGCAGTGTCTTTTCAGCTACAATGTCAACATAGGTCTGGTCCTAGAATAGTAGCTTTTGTTTCATAGTCTACTGTGGTTTAAAGTAATAAAGTTTAAATAAATCGCATAGAGATTCAATATTGTTCATAGTATATTATATTTTTAAAACGAGAACATGCTATCTTTCTAGAATTAATTATACAGGGTGTTTCATTTAAAAAAGTGAGGTTAGGTCCGATAACCTTTTTATCTAACATCCTATACCTATTTTAAAAGCGGCAGATTATTAAACAAGCAATAAAATGAAACTTTTGTAAAAGACACCTGTTGCAGAAACACACCTAGCAACATGAAAGCTATTTTTCCATAGCCATAAGTATGCTAACATTCCTTTCTAAATTTTTATAAAATAATAAAAATCTATTTAAACCAGTTAAATTTCTAAATAATCGTGGCAACACCGCTGAAGTTTAAATAAAATTCCTCTCTGCCAATCTAAAAATAGCTAAACTAATAAACCAGTTGTATTTCGAGCGCCAGATGAGATTACGGCATGGCTGCACAAACCCGTGATGATGTAGCGCGTCCAATCAGAGCTCAAGATTTTGACATCCTCTTCACGGGCAAAAAAGGAAATAGACCAATGAAATGAGTCGGAAGGCCCGGGGGTCGGCAAATTGCCAAAATGTTCTTTTAAGTACTTGATAGAAAAATAGTAGTTTTTCTATGGTAATATAAATATTATTGTTTTTGTTTTCTAGACCAGACCAAGAAATTTAACTAGCACATCTCCTATAAAAGTGTATATCATAGGTTTTCGTACAAAGGTGTACATTTTTCCCAGCTAGTTAAGCTATTCTAAAAATTTCTTTGTGTCAATTGTAACGTAACACATTCTACGTAAGGTTCAAAGTAACCAGAAAGTAAAGTGTGATAAAGGTAACTTAAAACTAGAGTGGTGATTACAAAGTGATTGGTGAATGGTATATTAAGAAAATAGTTGAATACTCAAGGTAACATCTAAACTTTTTAATAATATAACTTATCAATAATTTATACCAAGTTTCACAGTAAAAACAGTAAAAAATTTCTTAATTTGACTAAAAATATTCTGACTTCTCTTGTGTTATAAAACAATTTTTAGTTGTGTCGTAACGTCGTTATATAATTTACGCTTATAGACTACGCATTTGGGAAAGCGATTCGGGTTTTTGAGTGAAATATAAAGAACTTTCTTTGCTATTCTTGCGCCAATTTTAAGGGCAAATTTTGTAACTTTTCTTTTCTCATACTTGGTAAATTTAAGCCATTGAAAAGTATGTGAATGTCTGGTATTGTCGGTAGTTATGTTTTAGATTTTCAAAACCTTGACAAATTTATTCTAAGGCTATCAATACCTATTTAAAAGGTAATTTTAATCTTTTACATTTTTTTAAATTAATTAATGTCAACTTAAGTTCCTAAAATTCGTCAAGGTGTCAAAAATTGGACATCCTGCACAAACTAAAATTTGCAAGTCCGCCTCTGATCGACATCATAATTCCAATCTACAATCCCTACTTTATGCCACCTTTATGCTTTTGTACAAATTGACCGGGTGATTACCCCCAAAATAAAACCTAAAATCCCGTTACTAAATGTCCCTTAATCATTACTCCATACGTCATGAATTTTATAGTAATAGATTCAAATAAAACATTAGCTGGGGTCAAGCTAGAAACATGGGGCTCCAAGCACTGGACGATAAAACTTTATGTATATTACATGTACTTCCCGTAACGCCATGGTCGTTTCCACATGTTTATAACGTCAAAATAGGATGGCTTGACAGCTATATGTGCTAGGTTCTAATTAGAAGGGTCAGCCATTGAACGGACCAGGGATAAGGGGGAAAATGGGTTAGGATTAAATCGGTGCGTAAATATTAATTTACTTGTAATATTTGTCTATTTGGTATGGACTCTATAAACTTATATTCTAAATAATATTAAATTAGGCTTATTTCTGCCAGCTATATAAAGGTACAGGGTGTAAAAAAATGGTTTTATATACATGTATAGCTATGTCGTTTAAAAGGGTTCTCTGGTTTGAGGGTCTGATTTTTATGCATTTTTTGTTTTTTTTTGTAAGGACCAATAAAAAGATAAAACTTTGGAGTTTTTATCATTTTATTATTAGTGTTTCAAAAGTATACATATAAATTTTTAGCTAAAAATATTCATCAGAACCAAAGTTAGAGCGCTTTGAAGATACCTGACATGAAAAAATAAACGCTCACCTCCTCCACGAAATCAGCTGATTGGCTTATCTAAAACTTAAAAAATCCGGGGCGTTTTAATCTGTAAGCTTAAAAACACGAAATGATCTATAATCAAAAGAAAATTTTGAAAATTGAATTTTTGACAGACTTCGAAACGAAAAAAATTTTTTTCATGTTTAACTTTTTGTTAAAAAAAATATTTTACATGTTTCATTAATCAACAGTTTTTTAAAAGAAAAAATATTGAGGAGATAAAACTGTATTTGTTCGAATTCCACAAAATGGAAAGAAATGTCTGTCGTAAACAAATGTATCTTGCAAATAAATATCATGAAAAAGGCTTGTCATCGAAGGTTCATGGATAATATAAATAACCAGTTAGCAAAAAAGAAATTTATGAGAAATAAAATGAAATTTTTTTTGTTATTATTCATAATCTTTATATTATTAAATTGCTATATTTTGTTTCTTTCCAAATTGCTTAGATTTGGTTTTGCCAAATATTTTTTCAATAAAACACACATCATATTTTTGAAAATGTTTAAATAGATTATCGCTTTTGTTCGCAAAATATACATTTTGTAATAAGGTAAATTGATCCGAAGCGCATTGATGAGGCGTTGGGCCGGCGTTGCCAAATGTTTTCTTAAAAAATATTTTATATATTTTTTTAATATTAGTTAAACTGTTTAGTGGCAAGTGGGGTATCGTTAAAAAAAGAACTTAACAAGATATTTGAATATTTATAAATTTAAGATAGCCGTTATATTAGAATCAAAAGTTTCGGTTAGTAACTAAAAAACAATAGGAGAAAAAAATTGTTGGCCAAATGTTCGTAGTAAAAAAAAACCCTTGTAATGTTATTGTTTTATACCGTGTCACCCATAAAGTTCGCATCAAATGGAAAAAATTTCCCCTAATTAATTTGAGTAAATTTTCTTTTTGCCCAAAGTTTTTACTTCAAAAATTATGCCAAATAATGTATATTTTGACGATCACGTGACTTTTTAGCTGTCAAATTTGATATTTTTTCAAAAAATCGCAAAATGAAGCATTATCTTTTAAAAAATTGTTTAGGAAAAAGTTGCATATTTTTAAATTTTACACCCACATGCCAATTTTCAGCTCTTCAGTACAATTTTTATGGTTTGACGCTATTTTATTGGGGTTTTTTCTATTTTTGTACAAAATTATTTGTACCAGCCTTATTAAGTATTAGAATTACATTTAAAAGTTAATTTTAATATGAAAAATAATTTTAGAGCTTTTAAATAAATTCGATAATCCATATAGTAGAAAACTACAGAGTTGGGAAGAAATAAAAATTGTACTAGAGAGCTAAAAATTAATATATGGGGTAAAATTCAAATATATGCAACTTTTCTTCATATTTTTTTTTTAATTTTGAAAGATAATACTTAATTTTGCGATTTAAAAAAAAAGGCAAATTTAAAAGTTTAAAAAAAGTTCGTGATTATCCTGATATACATTATTTGGCATGATTTTTAAAGCAAAAAGTTTTGGCAAAAAGAAAATTTACCCAAATTAATTAGGGAAAAATTTTCCTATTTGATGCGGACTTGAGTGACACTGTACCATATCAAAATAAAAAAAAATGAATTACAAGCATAAACTAAAATCAACCATTTTTATTTTTTTGCTAACATCTTAAGAAGTGAATTTTCAAAAAAATAACTGAAGAGTCAAAATCAGCATAAACGTTTCTCTATCTCGTATAATTAATAGACAGGCCGAATTTGGGACACACCTTCTTAAAATAGGTAATTCTCGGGCAGGGTAAAATAAAGATTGGTCGTTTTTTTTAATTGGAACTTTCTTTTTTTTTGTAAAATTTATAAATTGGTAAAAATTAAAGTTCCTGGAATAAAAAGTAAAGTTGCTAGATATAAATTGTTGAATTTATATCTAGCAACTATCTATATGGTATATTACAAGTGTCACATTAGATCGTAAATTTTCGCTTTATAAAAAATTCATAATACCTTTGTTTAATTCATTAGACCATTTAATTGCTTTTTTCGCGACACTTGGAAATATTTAAAAAACACGTTTAAAAATTGGATCCAAGTATAATTTTCAACCTGTAAACCGTTTTTTAGATAACACTAAAAAACGGCACAAGCTAGAATCAACCATTATTAAAAAAAATAAAAAGCTGGTTCATACTCAATAGCATTTAGGGAGAGTTTTCTGAAAATTTGTAGCAATGTAAGTATTAAGAGTCCCCATTTTGTCTAGAAGATAATCTTATGGAAGTTTGTACATACCAGTATAGCCGTTGTGATAAATATTACTCTTGGGTAGAATTGCTACTTGTGTATCGGTATTTGCAAAACCAAAAAAAAAAAAAAATACCCAATGATAATGCTAGTCTTCAAATAAGGACTAATTTCCCAGAAATAAGTCTCCAACGTAAAGGAAAAGCTAAATAGCTAATAAAACCTCGTCCCTAAGCGTAATTACTTAGTAAAGTTGACTAGCCGACAACAAGTTAACAGCGGTGGTCCGGCGATAAATAAGTGATGTCTGTAATATCATGTGCCGGTTGGACCAAATTGTTACGAATGGTCAGCTCGAGTCCTATAAACCGCGCCCGTAAAAATTGCACAGCTGAATCAGCTTCTTTAGGTCTTTTGCCTTCTCCTGTTTCTTCAGGTATCTCAACCAAGAATTTGACGCACAATGACAAGAAGGCTTTTATAAAAATAAGAATTTTTATTAGAAATAATAGTATGGGTATGGACAATGAATACAAAGTAGATATTGTGCATCATCACTCTTTTTTTAACGTATTTGAGAGAGTAAACAAAGAAAACTTACAAAACATTGCAGTAAATGACAAGTTTTTATTTGTCCCTTTTAATTTTTTTTCTAGTGTATATTCTAAGAAATGGTTTTTTATATTATTTAATTATATCTTTAGCCTTTGTTACCCACTAACAGCTCGTCCCATTAACTAAACATAACCCCATTTTTTTTTGGGGAATTCCTAAGACCTAACAGTAAACAGTTTGAGCGATATTTCAAGATTATGTGTCAAAACAACGGCAATTTTTGTTTATTTCTTGGGTATAAGGTTACCTTTGTTTTTCTTATATGGACAAGGAGTTGTTCAAATTTATTTTTTTTTATCAAAAAAAGTAGTAAGTGTATCATTGGGCATTAAGTTTTTTAAAGAAGTAAGGATTTGGTAATAATTTTGTTCATGTTACTAATATTGAGGGTTGTTTTAGAGATCGAAGATTTAAAATTTTTTTGTCGGTATTGCTTAATGTTAGAAATTTTTCTTCAAAGTATGTACCTTTAAACCAAGTGTCTTAGATTAAAATTTAAAAAATTTGGGGTTGGGTTTTATCTCTGCAACGTAACGTATTTTTAAGTTTCTGAAATACTTTATTGTCATAAGTTTTTCCAATTTCTTGGAAAAACGTAATGTTTTGCATTTTCACCCACGCAATTTATATTTTTTTTTTTTAATTTTATTAAACCATTATTTTATTAATTATTTCTTGTGTATGAGGTTTTATAATCTCTTACCCAAGAAATAATCAATCTTAGTTAGAATAAATGGTTTAAGAAAATTTCATATATACAGGCTGTCCCAAAATATGTGGGCAATCCCTTGGAATCTAATAGAAAACCCAAAAATAGTATGACAAGTTCCCATAAACTTTTTTCCTACGAGCCTTCCCTACGGAGATACAGGTACATAACGGACGACCATAGAAATCATTTTTTTTTTAATAACTTTTAAAATACCAGGCGTAATTTAATATTTTTAAATATGATGGTAACCAGATTAGTCTTCTTAAAATAAACCCATTAAATCATATTTGGCTTATTTAGTTTGCCAGGGACGGACTAGCTCTAAAACAACAATAGCAATTTGTTTAACACGCTCTATGATAAAGGCTCAACAATATCAGTTTTGGATAGCTTTAACTTTAAACTAAAAAAAGGTATTCTTGATTGACATCGATAAAATCAACTGTTTACAAAAAATAAAATATCATGGTGAGTATTTTTTTTTACATTATACAGGGTGTTTTCTAATTGTACATCAATATTTAAGAAGGCAATTTTTGGGTCTATTTTAGGCAAAAAAAAAAATAACCTATGTCCCAAAATTCTTAACTTTTGAGATACAGGGTGGTAAAATTTTTTAAAAATAAATCATTTATTAATAATATCTGTAACACCATCTATATATTTTTATAAAATTTGGCATATATGTATTATGTACAAGAAGATTTTTAGTGTATCACATTTTTTTTATTTGCCAAAATAGGCAGGTTAAATTTTGTACGAACGCCACTGGTGAAAATTAAAAAATGTGGTACACTAAAAAATGCTTTATAAATAGTACATTTATGCCAAAATTCATTAAAATATCTAAAGTGGTGTTACAGATATTAATAATGAGTTATTTATTTTTGAAAATTTTACCAGCCTGTATCTCAAAAGTTAAGACGTTTAGGACATACGTTTGTATAAGTTTTTTCTTAAAATGGACCCAAAATTGCTTTTCTAAATATTAACGTACAATTTAAAACACCCCCTATAATGTAAAAAATTACCAACCATGATAATTTATTTCTCGTAAACAGTTCCATTTTATCGATGTCAAATCAAGAATACTTTTTTCTTAGTTTATGTTAAAAGCTTTTTGAAAAATAATATTATTGTGTCAGAGCTAGCCGGCCCTGACAAAATAAATAAACCAAATATGATTTAATGGGTTCATTTTAAGAAGACTTATCTAGTAACTATCATATTAAAAAAATATTAAATTACGCCTAGTATTTTAAAAGTTATTTAAACAAAAATGATTTTCAGGGGCGTCCGTTATGTACCTGTATCTCCGTAGGGAAGGGTCATAGGAAAAAAGTTTATGGGGACTTGTCATAATATTTTTAGGTTTTCTATTAGATTCCGAGAGATTGTCCATATATTCTGGGACACCCTGTATATTAGAGGCAGCCCTGCCGCTTGGCCGGGTATCAAGCGTGCGAAAGAGAAAGCGCCAATAAGCCTACTCCTTTTCTTTACTGCTCCATGTGCTGATAGGTTGGCGGAGATGTGTATATTCCCCGCCGTTCAACTAAGACTAATTTTCTTTTCTAACTAATTTTTTTCTATTTAGTTTACACAAAAAAATAAGCAAAAATGGCAAAAACGTATCAAATCAACTTCTGCAATGTTTGTTACGAGCGATTTTAGATAATAAATTATTTGGTTGTTGACTAGGCCTTAATTAGCACAATGAAAAACCATTTTCCTGGAAAGTAATTGCCCATAAGATTAGTTAATTAAGCAATTACTGCTAATAGCAAATAACGGACCGTTCTCTTCTCAAACAGCTTCGGTATATCCTCGAAAAAAAGGCATTTTCTAGTATCTGTATTATCATTCTTTTTACCCATTACCGTCCCTATACCTTCCGTTTTTTCCATCTCAGACCCGTCTTTAAAGATGGACGTGACAAGTGTCTTTTCGGCCCATTTTTGGCCCAATCAGGCTCATTTCTAAGCCAACCGTGTTTCTTTTTTCCACTGACAGTCTCGTGAAGCGACCGTACAATTTTAAATATGGCGCGGTTGCTTATTCCGATGTTTTAATTTGGCGCAAAAGTGCATGACGGTACAAAACTTTCATCCTTTTAATTCATACCTAAAATTACAATAGATTATGTTTTTAATAACACTAAAATCATGGATTTTCATTGTCTTTATTTGTTAATTGATACACAACGTTTTGGTTAGAGATGTTTCTCCAACCGTTTTCAAGTGATAACTAAAAACTTTTTTTAAAAGCTACGACTTATATACTATACATTGTTCACCAAAGCTTGGCCAATTTTTCACACTTTAGCAACGGCTCCCAGATATCTGAAATATCGATACTAAGCTTACTTAATACATTTTGTTTTTTATAATTATTAAAGCGTCTTTACTTTTTTTTTTTTTTTTTTCAGTGTTCGGCAATCCCTGACTTTGACATTTCATCTCGTTCCGTATGTTTTTTTGTGTTCTTTAACTCTAACTTCGAGTGGTCTTTTCATTTCCCCGATGTATACCTCGCCACATTCACAGGGAATTTGGTAAATACAGTCAATATTTAAAACATTGTTGTCCGGTATCGTCTTAGTAAGCATACTTCTTAGAGTGGTGAACAATTTTAAGGAACCCTTAGCTCAAGGTAATGCTTAAAATGACCAAACAAGCAATGTGATTGGCTATATTGGAGATTTAGGAAACACCTGACTCTAGGGGTTCCTTAAAATTTTTGGTGCAACCGGTCATTATTTCCTCTTGCAGGGATTCCTTACTGTTACATAGGGTCACTGCGCAGTTACATAGAGAACGTATGACCCCATGTTTCGTTTCGTTTAGTTAGAGTGATTAGAATTCTAGTGTAGATATTGTACAGTGTGGTTAGGTTTTCTGTATTCCAAGGTTTGTATGTGTCCATTATTTTCTTTGACTAGAACGTTGAGAAAAAGTAAGGCCGAATTTTACTCCTGCTCGATTGTGAATTTGATACAAGGTCTGAGGCAATTAAGATGTTTTAAGAAACCTTTAAGTTCTTCATCATTACCTGTCCATACAATAAAAGTATCGTTAACATATCTTAGCCAAACTTTAGATTTGATTAGTGCAGTTTTAATTCGGTGTTCCTTAAACCATTCCATATAACAATTATATGTTTTCTTTTCTCCAAGACAGAACAAAATTTGTATAGATGAGAAAATTCTGGATGCCCGTGTGTTAAAAATTCTACTAAATGGAGAATTCGAGAAAGAGTTCGTTGCGCTTATGTTAAGAAAGTAATTCTTGGGTTGTCGTTTTACAATGGATAGTTACAACAATCACAAACGAACTAGATATCTCAAAATGACATTCGAGAATCCAAATTTTCGGTGCGCATGATTTTTAAGCGACATTATAGTGATGTCGTATGCGACACTTTGTATTTAAGATTTTAGATTAGGTCGAAGATTTTTTATCAAAGTATGTTCCTTGTCTCACTTTTAAGATTAAAAAAAAATGAAAATCCCAGCTACGCTCTTGTTCCTTGAATGACACTGTATAGGAAACGAAACACTTGTTAGCTTTTTATAAATATTCTACACATTCCTTATTTTCTACACGTGCGCTCAGTTACATTTTTTATTATTTTATTATTTTGAAAGAGACCACCAATTTTAATTGCCATGTTAAATAAATCTTCTATAAGTCTTGATAATTATCCTCGTGCTTACCAAAGAAATAGTTTTTCTCAATGATCCTATAATTTTAAAAATATTTTAAATATTTTGTTTTATATTTTTCTCAAATGGTCATTCAAAATCTAAGTGCATCCAGTGTCAGCATAAATAAAATTAGTTTAACCGTTTTCACGCAAGACCAAAAACAAACTGACGCGACGACATTCGACGCGTCTAATTCTATCAAATCTTAGTGTTTGATGGAGGTTACATGTTGAAAACCACAAGCTTGTCCTTGGCCATCAATTTTGTATATACAAGCGGCTGGAAATATTCAAGCAAGTTAGGTTTGTTTATTTAATAGTTTAAAAATATTTAGGAATTACACCGGAGAACAAACTTAAGTGAACAAAAAAAAATTAACAGGAAAAAGAATAAATTTTATTTTAACACGAAGTGCACTTCTTATATTTTGAGCCATGGCAACACTGAATGTTTTCAGGTGCCATCTAACCTCTTTACTAGAAAGTTTAGACATTCTTGGTTATAAACTTCTACAAAACGTTTTGTTACTTAAGCACGCGATTTGTGTCGTTTACAATTACTTAAAAATTGTACCTAAGCGAAAAAATGAAATTTACTCGTAAAAATTTTCCTGCAAAGATTTGTCACCACTTTCAGCGAAGATTCCTAAGGCACGAGTCCATTTTTTGCACTGTAAAACGCTGGTATAACAAATTTGATCGTGGTCGCCATTTGCTCGTGAAAGTTGTTTCAAAATAGTTGTTTTATTAGAAAACATCGATGCTTTGCAAAAAATTAAAAAAATTTTAA